>CAUYQG010172315.1:0-92659 GCA_963574415.1 Tarsius wallacei
GTTGCTTTATATCTTGATTTTTTATGTGTGATTTTTATATATATATATATTTTTATATATATATATATATATATATATATATATATATATATATATATATATATGAGGAGGGACCCCCAAAACTTGAATTTTATTTATAAAAACTTATGTATTTATTCTTACATGTTTAAACTTCAGTCTTCTTCAAAGTACTCTCCATTTTATGCAATACACCTATAGAGACACGTTTTCCACTGCTCAAAACAACTTTAACTTGTCAATTTTGATACCGTTTAGTGCTTCTGCTGTTTCTTGTTACACCTTTTCCACATTGGCAAAACATTTTCCTTTGAGGACTATTTTCATTTGGAGAAACAAAAAATGTCACTGGCAAAGCATTTATGCATGTGGATTCTTCTCTTAAGGGGAAGGACTCATGGCATTCTTATTTGGTCCTGGTGATTAAGGGATTAGAACAGTGGGTCAAAGGGGATGTGAGTTCCCTCTCTGTGATGTAAAATTAAGACTTAAGATTTAAGTCATGAAAAGGTATAGCAAGTCAGGAGGAAGGTGAGTCAAGTCTTAGAAAAGCAAACAGCAAAGGCCACCTTCTGATCCCACGTGCCAGTGCTTCTGGAAAGTGAGATATTCTTGTGATGGGAAGGGGAGACATTATTAAGATATTGGGCTGAGTCTCACATATATCGTTACTGTGAAAGTTTCATTCCTTGAGTTATGTGTCACTGGATGAATAGGGAGGGTGGGGCATGGGAGTCATGCTGTTTTGGGTAAAAAAAAAAACCAAAAAACTCATGAACACTCAGCGCAGTGTGGGCAGGTACGTTGTCATTGCGGAAGAACCAGTCATTTGTTTGTCACGATTCAGGACATTTCTTCTGAAAATCATGACGCAATCTTCTCAAAACTTCCAGATAAAATCTTGGTTTGGCCCTTCGATCTGGGGGAACAAATTCCAAGTGAACTACAAGGGGACAGCCCCCCAAAAAGATAATTCTGGGGGTTTTGTTGGGGGGGGAGTCCTCCTCGTATAACCTCTATTCATCTATTCATCTGAAATAAATGCCATGTCATTCTATGTCATGCATGCTTATAAGCTGTGTTCTTTTCTAGTCTCCTCCGAAAAAAAGAAAAAAAGCTGGTTGCCACGCATTCACAAAATTAATTTCAGGACCTACTAATGGGTAAGATCTTACAGATTTAAAAAGCTTGACTTGGCCTAGTTCACCTATATATGCCAACTGTAGAAAACAAGAAAGCACAGGGCGAGTTGGAAAGGAAGCAATGGGGACAGAGCAAACCCAAGGAGAAGACAATGGGGTGATGTATGCCAGGGTCTACGGAAATGGCTGGGCCCATTTTATGTTGAGAGTTGGGAGAGACAGCAGCAAACAACTTATTAATTTACTCACACACACACTTATTTTTTTTCCTATTCATTCCACTGATGTTGAGCTCCTGCTCTGTGTCGTGTCCTGAAGATAGAGGGGGGAATGACACGGCACCTGTGCTCTCAAGAAGGTTACAGTCCGGAAAGATGAAAACCAGTATGGAGACCGTCGCTATACAGACAACAACAACTGCTGGAGAGATATGTCCAGGATGCTGAGGAAACAGGAGGTCATGTGGTCAGCCCAGATGTCAAAGTCAGGTGCACTCCCCAGAGGAGACCATGCTAAAAATATGCAAGGAACCTTCACAAACCTGCTCAGCTGGCTTTTGCAGGGATGCAGTCAGGTAACCTAGGTCTGAATCTTTATTCTGCCTATTGCTACTGAAATAACCTGAGCAACCTCTTAAGTCTCAGTCTTTCCGTCTGTAAAATGAAAGGGTAATAAAAACCACCTTGTGAGGTTTCTATAAGATTGAGTAGAACAGGTCCCTAGGGAGCCTAGCATATTACCAGGAGCACAACCCGTGGCCACTGCTATTAGAATCATCATTGTCAACTTCAAGGTCATCATTCTGTTTCCTATCCTCGAAGCTGGTGGCAGGAACTGCCTTGCGAAACGGCATCTCAGACGACTAGACTTTTTGAAGTTGGGTCGCCCTGAGCTTGTCACAGGTATGGCAGATGCCCACGCCAAGACAGACACTTCAGTCCGAAGTCTTCACAGAAGAAGGAGGTAGGGTACCAGCTCCATTCAGCGTGAAGCACCATTCTTCCAAAGCGAGTGTCTTTTCCTTAAGTTTCAACACTGTCATCTGAAGTGTTTAATTGTGTGTTTTTAAATAATCCGATGCTTTTGAGGCTTCAGGGCACAGGGTATAATTACTCAGAGATGTATAAAATAAGGAGTGAGGAGCTATCAAACTCCAAAGTCTGCCATGGGCAACCACCAGGGGAGAAACTACTTAAATATAAAACACAGCTTATTAAAGTTGGACTAAGATTCAAATGATAACTTATCGCGGAGGACTATGTGTTTTGCATCGTTAGAGAGGGTTCTGTGAAGGATGTGAATTACCAGAAGACACAGCATATCGTAAAGAACATTTTCATAGAAGAGTAAAGCGGTGTCAGATCAAATAAGACAACGACCAATCTCGACCCCCCAGGACTCCATTTCCGCCTCCAGCTTTTCTAAGTTGGATCTTTCTGTGCTATGAACTGACTTCAGTAAATAGGACATTCAGATGAAATGACCACAGACATTACTACTACTCGCCTCCCTCACAGCGTACAGAAGCCTCACCCAACCATGGGAAAATCTGCCAGCGTTCCTCCTGGTGCCCATTTTTTACCCAAAATGCTTAAGCAAAATCAGAAATTCTGAGTCTACCTCCTAGCCACTGGATTTAAAAAGGAATTCATTCACATTATCAGGTTCAGTGCTTCCACTGAGAATGATTCTGGAAGAGAACGTGAAAAAGAAAAGTGTGTGCTCTTTAAAAGACATCCACTTCTATGTATTAAATCAAATGCATGATAGATAACAGGCCGCTTGTTTGGGTTATAATCTTATTGCTGCTTAGAGCAATTGCAAATGCAAATGAAGAATCATAAAGGGCCATTTAGCACTTGACTTTGATGGCAAGGCCTACTCCCAGAAACCCACAGCGATGAAACTTCTCAGACCCAGCCGTGTGACTAGGTTCTGCAGTGTCTCACTTATGTGCTGAAATCAAAGGTCAGCTTGCTTCTTGACAGGTGAAGCCAGAGGACCAATAATCCACAAAGAAAAAAAAGAAACAGGAAAGGGCCCTCTTAGTGAACAGTGGGTGAAAAATTTACCAAAACTTATCCTTGCAACTTTTCCAAATTGTGTGATTTCTAATAAAACGGTCAGCAGTAGCTTTTATTTTGTCTATGGTTTTATGCTTAAAACACCATGGCACAAAGACAAACAACTCAATTTAAAAATGGGCAAAGGACTTGAAATGTTTCCGAAAAAGATATGCAAATGGCCAACAAGTACATGAAAAAAATGCTCAGTGTCATTAGGGAAATGAAAAAAAAAAAAACAAACCACAATGAGATACTACCTAACACTGATTAGTAGGCCTATTAAAATAAAAATAAAAATGAAACATAGCAAAGGTTGGCAAGAATGTGAAGAAATCTGAACCTGCATACATTGCTGGTAGGAATGTAAAATCATGCAGTCATTGTAGAAAACAGTTTGGCAGTTCTTTTTTCTTTTATAAATTCTTTATTTTAAATATGTAGGATACAGTTCGGGGGGAGGTATGCACATGTTCATTCTGCAGGTACTCTGGTTGATGAGGTGTCCCACCCCCCCTCCCACGGCAGTTTCCCACTACTGCCAATCCCTTTCTTACAGTATTATGATAGTTATTCAAGGTCCACTTCTGAGTGAGAACATGCGATACTTGGTTGTTTCTGTGATAGATCACTCAGTATTACAGCCTATAAATCCATCCAAGTTGCTGCAAAGTTCATGATTTTGTCCTTCTTTATGGCTGTGTAGTAGTCCATCGTGTATAAATTAAACATTAGATTTACCATATGACCCCACAATTCCACTCCTAAGTATATAACCCAAAGAATTGAAAACTCGTGTTCAAAGACAAACTTGTACAAGAATATCCAGAGCATCACTACAAACAATAGCCACCAGGTAGAAACAATCCAAATGTCTATCAACTGATGAATAAGTAAACAAAACGTGGGCTATCCATACAATGGAATATTATTCAGTCATAAAAAGGAATGGAGGGCCAGGCACAGTGGCTTCACCTGTCATCCCAGCACTTTGGGAGGCCAGGGCAAGAGGATTGCCTGAGTCTGGAGGTTCGAGACCAGCCTGGGCAACTTGGTGAGACCTCATCTCTACAATACATCACAAAAGCTAGCTGGGCATGGTGGTCTGCATCTACAGTTCCAGCGACTTGGAAGGCTGAGGCGGAAGGATCACCTGAACCCAGCAGGTTGAGGCTGTGGTAGTCGTGAGCGTGCCACTGTACTCCAGCCTGGGTGACAAAAGTGGGACTCCAACTCAAAAAAAAAAAAAAAAAAAAGGGAGTACTGATATGTGCTAAAACATGAGTGAACCATGGAAACATCAGGCTAACTGAACTAAGCCAGACCAAATGGCCATATATTGTATAATCCCATTTATAAGAAATATCCAGAATAGGCAAATTTATAGAGACAGAAAGAAAGCGGCTGTCTGGGTCTGGAAGGAAGGAGTAAGGGGGAATAATTGCTTAATAGTTATGGCATTCCTTTTGGGCAATAGAAATGTTCTGAAGCTAGGTAATGGTGATGGTGACATGATCATACACACACACACACACACACACACACACACACACACACACACACCAACCACGGCAGTTCCAGAAGTTCTAAGGAGAATTGAGAAACTGCCTAGGGGTAGGAACACATTGAAGAGGGATCCAGAGGCCGCTTCAAAGCTGTGTTTTGAGCAAGGTTTTCACTTAGGGTGTATATTTTGGGGGGATGGCTAGGAGCAAGTGATTGATGGAGATTAAGGAAGGGAAATCAAGAAATTAAGGAAAACAAAGGAACCACCCCATAGCACCACCAAGGTTAAAACATCCTATAGGAGCAGCCAGTTTTCGAATCTAAAATAAGTAACATGGAGAGCTAGTCTGCGTAGTGGATGGGCAGAGAATAAAACAGACTGTGTGTGTTCAACGGAGCCCGTGTTTCAAAATCTCTGTTTAAAGGAGCACAGCCTGTATTTTCCGCTCTCAATGCTCCCGCTTTCTTCCTCTTCAAATGAAGACATGGCTAGGTTCCTTCTCCACTCCCTTGGCGATTTTTATTGTTCTGTATAACATCAGGGAGCAAGCATGTTTACACACTCGCAGTACTTGCCTTAGCAGCCCACTGTCAAGTCCTTTCCATCTCCACATTTTTCTGCTTATTAGGCAGTGATGCCTCGTTGTCTAAGGGCACTATTTTACTATTTTAATTTTTCAGCCCATCCTGAATCTAAGTTTAAACCTGAGGCAATGGAGGAAACCACATTTCTTAAAGCTGATGGCTCAGAGACTATAAGGGGGACACCCCAAACCTGTATTTATTTTTAAAAGTGTATCTATACTTCCATTTTTTTGTTAATACTCCTATGAAACGCTTTTTCCACTGCTCAAAATAGCTTTTGATCTCATCAAATTTCATGCCTTTTAGTGCTTCTGCCATTTTTTGTTTCACCTCCTCCACATCAGCAAAACGTTTCCTTTTGAGGACTTCTTTCATCCAGGGAAACAAAGTCGATTGGGTGAGATCAGGTAAACAGGGCGGGTGAGGCGTGGGGGTCATGCTATTTTTGACCAAAAACTGCTGAACACTCAGAGCTGTGTAAGCAGGTGTGCTTGTAAATCGTCCATCACGAAATGGGCAAATGCATTGAAAGACTCTCCAGAAAAATTTCACTGAAGTCGAACGCAGTCTCTCACAACAACGTTAGCTGGTACACCACTGCCGATGGGTTCCCAGAACACTCATCGAGTGGGGGAGGCCTGCACTACTCCAAAAAGTAAGACCACTGTGGGGAGGCCCTCCCTTGTATTTCCATACAACTTAATCAGGGTATATGAACCCCCAGGGATATTGACCAACATGGCAGGAAGAATATAAATCCCAGCAGAAATATCTTAAGTACATCTTCTTGGATTGTCAGTTTCACTCCAGGACAGAAGATGAAAAAAACTATTTTTACATTAAAACAGATAAATTATGGAAAGAGATGCAAGATCCATGTGCATTTTTAAAATTATATAAAACTTAAAACAAATGTTCCATTAGCCTCCAGATTCTGCATGGTCAAGGCCTTTCTCCCCCTCCTTTAGTGATATGTGAGAGCACTTTGTAATTACTACAGACCAAGCAACTCTTCAGTGGTGTAGCACTGGGCATGTTGTTGGAAAAATACGCATGTCTTATCTAATGCCATGGAGAGAAGTCATGCTCTTATTGAAGACCTGCTTTGTGGTTTACAGTTAGTTCCCAGAGTGTTTCTGTTTTTGTTTTCGATTAGAAAATATGGCTTATTTGAAAACTAAATTAGAGAGAGAGAGAGAGAGAGAGACAGAGACAGAGAGAGAGAGAGAGAGAGAGAGAGAGAGAGAGAGGAGAATCACCTCCCCAAGGTAGGGGAGGGGGCAAAGCTTAAGAAAACATGACCTGGTTATAGTTCAAAGAGCACATGGCCACCCATAGCTCAGCAAGGCAATGGCCTCTGAAGTGTTTTTACATATATAACTCATTCAATACTTAAAATGCCCCTGATAAGGACAAGGAGGCTCAAAAAATTCAAGCAAATTTCGTCTATAGGGATAGTAACAGTCATACTAAGAGTCCAAGGTACCCTAAAAGGCAAAGCAAAATGCTGGGCTAACAGAGGAGTGGGGTACTGGTTGAAAGTTAGTACTTAGAGAATAGTCATATGACTGTACTCCTCTCCCAGAGAGGTGGAATAGGAATTTTTTCCCCAAAGCAATTGAAATAAAGATAGCAGTGAGCACAATGGTGAATGGGTTTTCAACTGCAGCTGAAATCCCCAAACAGAGACATCCTCGCACCCCAGAAGCCAAGGTTATGTACTCAAGCAGGAGACTGAGGTGTGTTCTGAAGAAATTAAATGTCTCCCTGGAGAAAAACCTACATGTACTAAATTAGGAATCTTCCCTAAGAGGTGGTTCAGTAAGACCAAGTTATAGTAAACACCAAAATCTCCACTCATGCACAACTTTTAATCAGCCTTTATTCTTTGCTTTATTAATCAGGGCAGCAGATTACCATAAATTGGAGAAAACTTCCAAAATGAAAGGCAAAAATCAAAACAAACAGAAAACAAGGGAATGGCAAAAAGTATTATGCACACATAATATATGTAGGAAACAGAAGAAAATGTGATGACATGATGTAAATAAGAAAAGATACTGCACCCATAAAATAAGAAAAAGACTTTTATGAAGCAATCTGATAATGCAAAAGAATCTTTGAAAATTAAAAAAGCCAAATATTAAAAATTTAATCATCAGAAGATATGTTTACATAAATCTCCCAGAAAGTAGAATAAAAGGAGATATAAGTTGGGGAAGATAAAGAAACCTAGAAAAAAATTGATATTTAATTTTAAAAAATGAAGTTTTCCAGAAGGAGAAATGAAAAAAAATACATATAAATAAATTACCAAAGAAATAATTCAATAAAATTTCCCAGAACTTAAGTACAAATTGAAAACTCCATATTCAAACTGCTCACTGAAGCCTAGCACAACTGATGTTAAAAGACCCACACTTCAGCACATCACATTGAAATATCATGTCTCCAGGGGCCAAAAAAAATTCCTAAAGTACCCAAAGAAAAAAAGTCAGGTCAGACACAAAATAGTGTCAGATCTTACCAGTAAAAAACAATGAAACCCTTCCCTCCCTCTCCCCCAAATTCTTAAGTAAATGATTTTCTACCTCAATTTTATTCCCAACTGATCAATTTTATGTGACGGTAGAAGAAAGACTCCATTGAACAAAAACTCAAACGACAAATCCTTCTTATATACCCTTTCTCAGGATGCTTGTAGAAGATGTGGTCCTGCAAAATGAGGGCACAGCCAAGAGAGGATGACAAGAATTTTTGAAAGAGGAGTCTAACAGCATGTGTGATGTGGAGAATCCCCTAATGACCCTACCCAAGAATCCTAATGGGCAACTGGTCCACATGTGGCTGATATGTCTGAATTTTAGGGAAGTAAGATTGCAAACTTGGCAGCGTTTATGGCCTTATTAAGAAAACTGTACAGTAAATACGTACTTTCAGCAAACCAGAATAAAGGGGAATTTTCTCTTGATTAAAAAAAATAAAAACAAAAACTTTAAAAGTTACTTAGCTTTTCGGTTAAGATCAGGAACAAGGCAAGGATGTCTTTTTCTCCACTCCTTTCAACATTGAACTGAAACTCCTAGGTAAGACAGTAAGACAGAGAACAAGAGGTATACAGATTGGGAAGGAAGAAATTAGACTCTTGATGACATGATTATTTATGGAGAAAATCTGAAAGAATTGAAAAAAAGAACTTCTGGAACTAATAAGGGATTGTAGCAAGATTGCAGGATATGATATACAAAAGTTAATAAACAAAAGTTGATCACTTTTCTATGTACCAGCAATGAACAGGTGGAACTTAAAATTAAAACAATACCATTTACCCAGAATGATTGCCATTAGCACACCAAGTATGAAATTGGGTATAAATATAATAATGTACAAAAGCTATATGAGGAAAGTCATAAAACCTGAAGGAAAAAAAGAACCAAATAAATGAAGAGATATATATTCTGTGTTATAAAAAGACTGAATTTTGTTAAGGTGTCAATTCTTCTCAAATTGTCCATAGATTCAATGTAATTCCAATCAAAATTCAGCAAATTATATGGTGGATATCACAAACTAATTCTAAAGTGTATATGGGCAAGGCAAAAGACCCAGAATAGACAGCTCAATATTGAAGGAAACCAGTCAAAGGACCAACACTACCTGACTTCAAAACTCACTACAAAGTTACAGTCACCAAGACAGCGTGGCACTGATGAAATAATAGATAGATGGAAAATGGAACAGAACTGAGAGACCAGATGTAGAGCCCCATAAATATAGTCAACTGAGCTTTGACAAAGGAACAAAGGCAATGCAATGGCATAAAGATCATCCCCTTAACAAATGGGCTAGAACAACTGGACATCCACAGCCTAAATACTAATTTAGAGCCAAACCTCACACCCTTCACAAAAATTAACTCAAAATACATCATAGACTGGAATTCCCAAAATGATACAATTTGAAACTCCTAGATCACAAAGGAGAACTCAGTGTGGTTTTTGGATACAGCACCAGTGGCACCACCCATAAGAGAAGAATCTAGAAGCTGGATCTTATTAAAATTAGAGATTTCTGCTGTACAAAAAATATTGTCAATCAAATGAGAAGACAAGCCTCAGACTGAAAGGACATATTTGCAAAAAAAAAAAAAAAAAAAAAACTCTGTGTATGTCAATCATATCTCAATAAAGTAAGTTTTTAAAAAACACATCTGATAAAAGACTGTTGCCCAAAATATACAAAGAACTGTTAAAACTCAACAACAAAAAACTAATAGGCCAATGGAGTTACCAGATGGCAAATAAGCATATGAAAAAAGGTTCAATGGCATGTGTCATGAAGGAATGAGATTTCTCCACATACCTATTGAAATGGTCTAAATCCAGAAGACTGACAACACTAAATACTGGCACGGATGTGGAGCAAGATGAACTCTCACTCATTGCTGGTGGAAACACCCACGGGTACAGCCACTTTGGAAGGTGGTTTGCTGGTTTCTTATAAAAACTAAACACACTGCAGCGATTGCACTCCTTGTTATTTACCCAAATGAGTTGAAAACGTGTGTCTACACAAAAACTTACACAGGAATGTTTAGAACAAATTTATTCCTAATTGCCAAAACTTGGAAGCAATCAAGATGCCCTTCAGTGGGTGAATGGATCAAGAAACTGTGGTATAGTCACAATGGGTTATTATTCAGTGCTAAAAAGAAACGAGCCATCAAGCCGTAAAGAGACACAGACAAACCACAACCACATATAACTAAGTGAAATAAACCGATCTGAAAAGGCTACATATTGTGTGATTCCAACTATATGATATTCTGGAAAAGGCAAAACTATGGAGACAGCAAAAAGATCAGTGGTTTCAGGAGTTAGGGATGAAGGAGGGAGGATGAGGCAGATCCTAGAGGATTTTCAGGACAGTGAAAAGACTCTGAAGGCTGCTACCATGCTAGGCATGTGTCATTACACATTGGTCCAAAGCCTTGGACCAGAGTGAACCCTGATGCAAGCTATGGACTCTGGGTGGCAATGATGTGTCAACGTAGGGCCATCGGCTGCCACAAATGGACCACTTAGGTAGGGCATGTTGATAACGAGAAGGCTGTGCATGTGTGACAGGGGGTATAGGGGAATCTCTGGCCCTCCCTTTCAGTTTACCCGTGAACCTAAAACTGCAGCAAAAAATGAAGCCTATTTTTTTAAAGGGGCCTAATAGCACCTGAAAAAAAAAAAAAGCGTTGAAAAACTAGAAACATAACCATAGCATATTGCTTGGCTTTGCAATGAATAATATTTATACAGCTATAAACACTGTACTTTTGCTTTAACTAAAACTTGGAAGTGGCTATATTGGGAAAATTGGAGAAGAAAGTGTATGGAGACATGAGAGAGAGAGAGACAGAGTAGCAACTGCCATCACAGGAATTTCTTAGATAATGTCTAAAATTGAGACACCACAGAAGCATACGCATGTCATTCAGAATCATGGACATAAATAGCACCAACTAAAGAACAAAAAAGTCATTGCTGCTAGAGGTAAGAAGAAGCGTCGGGGGCTGCTATTTTTCAACTGATTTTTAAGTGTACGTATGCATTATTTTCCTAAAAAATAAAAGCTCGTTTCCAAAAGAATTTCATCCTGTAATAGAGGATTAAAGAAATTTTGATGCCATCAGCACAGTAAGATGCTACACAGCCATCAAATACCACATCACAAAATATGTTTCAAAAGGAAGAATGGTCACAAAATACCGTCGGGGGAAAGGTAGGTTACAACAGGTTCCTTTTTTGTAACATGCACACACAGTGTATATATGGGGGGAGGGCCCAAAACAGGATTTATTTATAAAAAATTGTGTACTTCGTCTTCCATGTTATTCAGTCACCTTCAAAGTGCTCTCTGTTTGATGGGATACACCTATCAAGATGCTTTTGCCACTGCTCAAAATAGTTTTTGAACTCGTCCGTTTTGATGCATTTTAGTGCTTCTTCCATTTTTTGTTTCACCTCTCCCACATCAGCAAAATGTTTTCCTTTAAGGACTTTTTTCGTCCGTGAAAACAAAACAGGGTGAGATTGGGTGAAGATGGAGGGTGGGGAACAGGTGTCATGCTGTTTTTGGTCAAAGACTGCCAAACACTTAGTGTGGTGTGGGCAGGTGCACTCGTCCCTCACTCATCACAAAATGGGCAAACGCGTTGAAAGAATCTGAAAAAAAAAAAAAAATACACTGACGCCGAACACAGCCTCTCACAAGGATGCTAGCTGGTATAATGATGTCGATGGATTCCTAGAACACTTACCAAGTAGGGAAGCCTGTACTACCAGGATCCCACTCTCCAAAAGATAATTCAAGGCTTTTTTTTGGTCCCCCCCTTTGTATACTGTGGATAGAAAAATGAATGTCCCTGCCCTGGAACAGCCTCTAATTCAATGTGGAGGCACACATATAACAGACAGTTTTTAATACGATGTGTTTATTAGTAGGATGTAGGGGTTCTCAACATTGAGTGTGCATCAGACTTACTTTGAGGGCTTGTTTAACAAACAATTCAGGGCTACACCTCAGAGTTTCTGATTTAGCTAGTCTGGGATGGGGCCTAAGAATCTGCATTTCCAACATATTCCCAGAAGATGTTCTTGCTGCTGGTCTGGACCCACACTCTGTACAGCACTGAGATTGTGATGTGGGCAGGGCTCTTGGGTACATTTGGCTCAGTGTGGGTGGAGGGGGGATCAGGAAAGGCTTCCTGGTGGAGACACTCCCAGGCTGCATCTTTAAGTGGTTCTCGGGAGTCTCTGAAGCTCTTACAAAGTCATTAAACTATGGACAAACCTTAATGAAAATTCTTGACTGACCCATGATGAGGTTGTACATACGAACTACAAACACTGTTTTCCTGCTTTGGACTGGAGTTTCTAATCAGTACTTGTTATTTCAGACAAATTAGCAGCTATGCTTGGCAATTTTACATGTCTTTAATTAAGGAAATGGACAAATGAAAAAGCGATTACGAATCGTAATTTGGTGACCCAAATCTTCCAAGCCAGGGATGACTGGGAGGTCACAGAGTAAATTTGGGAGTCCTGGCTCACTCTAAGGAGGAGAGGACAGATACTTGCACGCTGGTTACAGGAGAGCTGAGATGGCTCCCTGCTGTGACTCTCTGCACTGTTCCAGCTGTTTCTCTGTTCACTTGTCCAGAGAAGAGGCAACCATAGAAAACATAGAGGAACTAACACTAGTGGCCGCGTCCAGACACTGTCCTATGACTCGGGCACGTCTGAGCGGGCATCCCTGGGTGACCAGGACATTAAGGCAGCCACAGTGGAACTCATCTCGGCTCATATGCTCGCCAGCTAGGCTCTCATCTGTTTGTTTTTCACCTTTTAATCTTCTTCCCAAGGACAAAAATAAAATGGGCTGTTCATCAATTTCACAGTTTTTCATGAACTTGACTGTCGCTCACTGGACCTTGTGGCTAGCCCACAGCCAGGGCCAGAGCTGGTGTTGAGTGAAAATTGTCATGCAAATGGGTAAATGGTATTGTTGTAGTTGTCTGGGAGAACTGGGGAACACACGTAGAGCATATTAGAATTTTCTTTCCTCCAGACTCAGAAAGTTAAGAAAGAATTTTCTCTCACCCTTCATCTAAGGGTCTACAGCCTGGTGGACTTTTAGAGAGATGAATGCTGAAGACCAGCTGCCATGCTAGTGGCGAGGAGGTGTATCATGGGGAGATGAGGAGCTCTAGAGAGTGGGTACGGTGAAGCCTGGTAGCTGACGAAGCTGATCATAATTTAAAAGCTAATCTGCCTTCTCCAGAAAGGTGCCCACTTCTTGGCTTCCGATTCTGTGAAAAGCAGGAGGTCAATTCCAGCTACCCGAAACATTGGCTCCAACCACTCTAATGAAAATTTGTGTTGAGAAATAATTGGAAACACTATTTTTCTGCACTTCCAAAGTTATTAAGATGCCAAATGGCACCCATTATAGTCTCCTGGAGAGCAAAAGTAAACAGTATTTATGTGACATACAACTCTCTCGCTCTCTCTCTTGGGTGGGAACTTGACTTCTTTGTTACGTATGCAGCAAGATTAAAAGGCTACTTTGTATCATAACATCCTAATTTTCAAATTATTTGCTTTCCAAATTCATAAAGTATTTTTTACAGAGTATTAGACTGTGTGCTTTAAAAACTTGGAAAATTCAAGAAACCTAAATCACAGTCTCCCTCACACACTTTAGCCAAAGCTATTGAAAATAGAAAGTAAAATCCTTTTTGGTGTAGAGATTCTTAATGATGGTGGGGTAGAGAGGCCACAGTCAGCATTTCTAAGACTCCTGCCTTGACTCTGCTGCAGAATCTTGTGACAGAAGCAGACCCTTCCCGATTCTGCACTGGATGAAAGGATAGAGTCGCCATTGCTTGGTTAAACTCTGGTGTGTCCACATGGCTCTTTGAGCTATGGCCACCATGTTTTCTTAGCTTTGGCACCCGCCCCTACCTTGGGGAGGTGAATCTTCTCTCTCACCCTCTCTCTCTTTCTCTCTCACTCTAGTTTACTTTCTAAATAAACTTGTTTTAAAACTTAAAAAAAAAGAAAGGATAGAGTCATCACTCTTTAAGGCCAAAAAGGATCACAATGCTTTAACCTGTCCCCAGTACTGTCTGAATTAACAGTGATGGGACTGCCTTCGGCTTTGGCTTGGCCAAGATACTTGGAGCCTATTAAGAAGTCTGTCGGGGTCAGGTATAGTGGTTCGTACTTATAATCCAAGCACTTTGGGAACATTTGAGCTGGTAATTTGAGGCTTAGTGAGCTATGATCCTGCCACTGCACTCCAGCCTACATGGCAGAGCGAAATCATGTCTCAAAAAAAAAAAATGTCTATCAGTATTTAGGAACTGCGACTTGTGCCTGTGGTTCCAGCTACTCAGGAGGCTGAGGTGGGAGGATTACTTGAGACCCAGAGTTCAAGATCAGCCCGAGCAATATAGCAAGAATCTGTCTCCAGAAACCTTTTTTAAAAAATTGGCCAGGTGGTGACAAGTGCCTGCAGTCCCAGCTACTCAGAAAGCTGAAGTGGGTGGATCACTTGGGACCAAGAGTTCGAGATTAGCCTGGGCAACATAGCAAGACCCTGTCTCTAGAATACTTTTTAAAAAATTGGCCAGGTGTGGTGGCAAGTTCCTGCAGCCATAGCTACTCAGAGCTACTCAGAAAGCGGAAGTGGGAAGATCATTTGAGCCCAGGAGTTCCAGGTTACAGTGAGCTATGACTACACCACCATACCGCAGCCTGGTGACAGAGTGAAACCCAACTCTTAGGGGGAAAAAAAAGTCTATCAGTAAATATGCTGGCATAAAATCAAGTTTGGTGCTCTAAAACCTCAGAAATGGAGGCTTCAAGGAAGACAAATCTTTTTTTTTTTTTTTTTTTTGAGTTTGAGTGTAACTCTGTCGCCCAGACTGGAGTGCCGTGGCTGCACCCGGCCACCGCAGCCTCGACCTGCTGGGCTCTGGCGATCCTTCCGCCTCAGCCTTCCGAGTAGCTGGAATTACAGGCATGCGCTACCATGCCTGACTGATTTTTTATTTATTGTAGAGATGAGATCTCGCCAACTAGCCCAGGCGGGTCTCGAACCCGTGGGCTCAGGCAATCCACTCACCTCAGCCTCCCAAAGCGCGGGATTACAGGCTGAGCCACCAAGCCTGGTGGAAGACAAATCTTGAGTACTCATAATTGTGATTCTGTAGATGTCAGAGATCACAGGAGGAAATTGCAGACAGACGGCAATGAGTGAGAGGGAAGGATCTTCCTCGCGGAGGAGACCATTTTGATCTTCCTTATTGGTCCTCCGTGTGAGGAAATGAGGGCCGAATTCAGCGGGAGTCTGGTGGAGGAGGAATAGCCAATTTGGTTCTACTCAAATGTTTGAATCCTAAATTTCACTATAGAAATACTAATTCGAATGGTAATCCTAAGTGGCAGTCACATTCTGTTGGTAAAAACAGAAAGAAGAACCTTAAAAGGGGCAGTGCCAAGGTGTTCACTAGGCAGGCACCTTGCTCAGTGGTGTAAGACTGATGCCAGGCTGGGAGCAAATCAGAGGGTTCTCACCAAATGCCAGATCAGTTGCTGAGAACAGATGGAAAAGGAGGATGTGTTCTTGGTTGACCGACAAAAGGAAGTAACTAATACTATTTTCCTTAGTCCGCACCATGACTCACAAAAGCCTGAAATAATCTATACCACAGCACGAAGACATTGCCACTTGGAAGTGTCCAAACCGTCATGCTAATGAAGCAAAACACGGATGCAGATATTCTAAAAGAGTGCAAAAGCAGAAAACCATTTATTTCTGGTTGCAGAACACACCATGTTACTTGGGGGGTCTCAGGTTTGCCTGTGTGTTTTGCTTGTAGAAATATGAAAATCGGTGTGTAGCCACTGCATACACATCAAGTAACAGAGGAGACAGTCGGGGAAGAAGGAATACATCAGGCCGGAATGGAGTATCTCTGTAGATAAGTTCCAGGTGACAAATTTAGAGATGACTAATCATTCAGTGATAAAGGGGAGTGGACATAAACTCATTATGGGGGGGGAAACTGCCGCTGAGGTCACGTAGCGAGCCCAGGGCCACAAGGAGACATGCTGTCTCTCACTTGCTGCTAAGTGCTGACCACTCAGTCACACTGCTTGCTCCAGCACCTGCACATAAGTACTTATCACAGTGGACTGGAAAAACACAAATAGGCTCACAAAGACTCTGGTCAGTTGGTGAGTGAGGCTGGGCGCGGTGGCTCACAGCTGAAATCCCAGCACGTTGGGAGACTGAGGCGGGAGGATTGCCTGAGTCCAGGAGTACGAGATCAGCCTGGGCAACACAGTGAGATCCCCTCTCTTAAAAAAAAAAAAATGAGTGAGAGACCCTCGAGGCCTGTTTAGAGGAATCAGAGTTCTTTGAAGGTTGAGACTGACATCAAGAGAAGTTTATCCGTCCACAATGTGTCCTCAGGGAGCTTGGCCAGAGAAAGAACCGCAAGTGATGCTCACGTTTTTTGGGTGCTCTTGGCGCAGGACAGGTAAGCGTGTGGGCTCTCAAATCATATCTGGGTTGGAATCCTGCCTTGACCATATCTGCTTCCCTATAGTTCCTTCCCCTGCTGGTTTAGGCAAACAATATAACCTTTGGAGGTTCACCTGCCTCACTGTAAAATGAAGATAACTGTTGTACCTGACTCACAGAGTTACCGAGAGGATTAAGTGAGATAATGTAGGTGGTATGTTACATATTATAGATATAATATAATATATGCCTGATATATAGCAAGGGATCAAAAAATGATACTTAATATATCATTACAATAATAATCACAGGCATGCACACCTTTCAGTAGTTCGTATTGAACAAATCCACATCATCCCACATTTCCTTAAAGTTTAGTGTCTATGTTGCTTTCTGTTTCTACTTAACAGATCCCGAAAGAAAGTCCATCTTTTATCCTGTTTTCTCTGCTTAGTTACTTCCAGACAGGGACGCTCATGATAACAAACAAGTTTAAAATTTCCATTCACTTTAAAGAGTGAGTCATAAAATTAATCAATTATAGTTTATGAGGCTATCATGTTCTTGGGTGGTTTGAAGGTAAAAGTCTAAAGCCAGAGTTTGAGGAAGAACAAAAAAGAGTCTACCAAATACAATTCTACTTTCTAGAAAAGAAGAAAGATAAGCCTACGGTGGGTATTCCACCCTTGGCATAGTCTCTGCCTTCAAGTCCTGGTTCATCTGTCCTTCCCATGTTCCCAGGACGGCATGTCTCCATTCTGGCCCTGTCATTTCAAACGCAGTCCATTATAATAACCAGCTGGCTACTCTAACTGGGCTCTGTGGCCACATTCTTTCATGAAACTCCGTTTTTTGCCACAAAGCTCACTTTTTTTCTCTCTCCCTTTATTTTCTTTTAGAGATGTGGAGTGCAAGTCAGGTTTAGGTACATAAGTTACCTACGCATAGGTGAAGTGTGGGCCTCCCACTGGTCCTCACTTCCCCTGGTTTAGGGTCAAGTACCCTTAGTGATGTTATGTACCCCCTACCCACCCTCCCCTGGCAGTGTCCTGCTACTGCCAATCCCTCTCTTGCAGTATTGTGATGAGTGTTCGGGACCCACTTATGAGTGAGAACATGTGGTTGTCAGTTCTTTGTTTCTGTGAAAGATCACTGAGTACGATAGACTCTAAATGCACCCAAGTTGCTGTGAAGTTCATAATTCTGTCCTTCTTTATGGCTGTGTAATATTCCATCGTGTACATGTACCACATTTGTTTTAATCCAGTCCACTTTTGATGGGCAGCATGGTTGGTTCCATGTTTTTGCCATTGTGAATAGTGTTGCAGTAAACATGCGTGTGCAGGTATCTTTTTTGCAGAATGATTTGAGTTTATCTGGGTATGTTCCCAGAAGGGGGATTGCTGGGTCATATGGAAGGTCAATTTCTAGATCTTTTCAAAATCTCCACACTGTATTCCATAGAGGTTGAACTAGTTTACACTCTCATGAACAGTGTAGAAGTGTTCCTTTTTCTCCACATCCTCGCCGGCATCTATCGGTTTTTGATTTATTAATGATAGCCATTCTTACTGGTGATAGGAGATATCTCATTGTGGTTTTGATTTGCATTTCTCTGATGATTAGTGAGGCTGAGCATTTTTTCATGTGTCTGTTGGCTGCCCATATGTCTTCTTTTGAGAATTGTGTATTCATGTCTTTTGTCCATTTTTTTTTCTTTTTTTTTTTTCTAATTATAAAGATATGTGGTACAATTCAGGGTTAGGTATACAAACATTGATTATACAGGTATGCCCCTCCCTCCCCTAGCAGTTTCCCTCAACTGCCAATCCCAACGCCCTCCCCTGACAGTTTCCCACTAGGGATTCCTAGTTTGCCAATCCCTTTCTTATAGTTTTATAATTGTTCAAGGTCTGCTTTTGAGTAAAAACATTGGGCTTTTTTTTTTTTTTCCTTTTGGCTTATTTGAGTTTCTTGTAGATCTGGTTGTTAGGCCTTTATCAGATATAGAGTTAGCAAATATTTTTTCCCATTCTATGGGCTATCTCTCTTCTCTTGATGGTTTCTTTTGCTTTGCAAAAGCTTTTCAGTTTTATGAGGTCCCACTTGTCTATCTTATCTCTTACGGCATACACTTTTGGGGTTATGATCAAGAATTGGTTACCTATTCCAATGTGCAAAAGGGTGTCTTTCTAAAATATAATTTGAGTTTTACATTTAGGTCTTTGATCCATTTAGAGTTGATTTTTGTGTATGGTGATAGGTAGGGACCCTGTTTCATTCTTCTGCATGTGGTCAGCCAATTTTCCCAGCATCATTTCCTGAATAGGGTCTCCTCTTTCCAGTGGTTGGTGGTGGTGGCTTTGTCAAAGATGAGTTGTTGAGAAATTGAGGTTTTGCTTCCAGAATCTGTATCCTGTTCCATTGGTCTTTGTGTCTGTTCTTGTACCAATACCAGGCTGTTTTGATTATTGTAGCCTCAAAAAAAAAAAAAAAAAAGAAAAGAAAAGAAAAGAAATACCAGAGAAGTGAAAGACCTTTACAAGAAAAACTATAAAACACTGCTCAAGGAAATAAAAGAAGATACAAACAAATAGGAAAAATATCCCATGCTCATGGACTGGATGAATCAACCTTGTTAAGATGTCCATCCTACCCAAGGCAATCTATAGATTCAACACAACACCAGTTAAATTACCATCATCATTCTTTTCAGATCTGGAAAGGACAATACAGAAATTCACATGGAAGAAAAAAGACCACCAGTAGTCAAAACAATCCTCAGCAAAAGGAACAAAGTGAGACGTATCACACTTCTAGACTTTAAACTTTATTATAAAGCTTATAAAACGAATTTAATCTTTTATATTTTTTGAAAATATAAAAATCAGGGTCACAAGTTCTTGATCTGACATACGATGCCCTTTCTGACCTGCCATCCAACTACATTTCCAGGATATCTCTCCCATCTTTTCCATTAAAAGAAAGATCTACCAATGCTGAATTCTTCCATTACACTTCCAACCTCCCTGCTTCTGTGTTTTCACTCAGGCTATTACCCTCTGCCCGGGAAGTTCCTTCCTATTTTCCTTCTAAAACATCCACAATATTGTTTACAAAACCAATCCATGATTACACTCTCTTGAGTACCTACCAGTGTCAGGGACTGTTCGAAGCACTTACAACATATAAACGAATTTAATCTTCATTTCAATACTGTGCGGTAGCAATATGATCACCTTTATTTACAAAAGAGAAAAGCAGGGCACACAGAGGTTAAGGAATGTGTCCCAAGTCACACTGAGGGTATGTGGAAGCGACTTCTGAGTAGTCAGAATTAATTCTGCCCTCCTGTCCAGGACAGAACACTGCTCATGCCAGCATTCTGCTCCTGGCTCAGTCTGATGCGTTACAAGCTCCGTGTCTCATTTACCTTTCGATCCTCAGTGCCCAGCACTGTACCTTGCACTTAGCCTGTGCTTAAGTGATGTTTACTAACTGCATACATCCAAATAAGAAAGATTCGCTGCAATCCCAGCACTTTGGGAGGCCGAGGTGGGAGAACTGCTTGAGTCCGGGAGATTGAGGCCAGCCTGGGTAACATGGCAAGACCTCATCTCTACAAAAATAAAAAATTTAGCCACACAGGGCTGTGTACGTTTATAGTCCCAGCTACTCAGGAGGCTGAGGCAGAATGATCACTTGAGCCCAGGGGGCTGAGGCTGCAGTGAGCCTCAACAAGAGAGAAGGAGAGAGAGAGAGAGAGAGAGAGAGAGAGAAAGAGTGAGAGAGAGAGATGGAGAGATGGAGGGAGGGAGGAGGAGAGAGAGAGAGAGAGAGAGAGAATGCCACTATATTTTCCGCACATTTTCATGCATGCTGCTGTTCTTTAGTTGGTTCCAAAAATGAATTGAGGGCACCTGAAGAGAAAGGAACGTGGGTAGACGAGAGGCCGCAATGGTTTCAGAGCTGGTGCACTTTTGCTAAAAGTACATGCTTCAACGTACGGCAATAACCAAAGGCCTAACACACTCCTAAATCCTGATGAGTTACTGAAGTGTATAAGGAGAAATTGAAAACATAAAGCACAGCCTTTCAGAGCCCCAAACCTTTTTAAACAAACTTCCCTTTTTCATTTCTGTACATTAGGTTTTATTTTAAGCCATCCATATTAGGGAGAGTTAAGAGCCTCTAGAAACAGCTTAGGTTAGTTTTGACAGTAACTCTTTTGCAAAGGCTCTTTTCTGCCCCATTACTCCAGGGTGCCCTTGTCCCCTTGGCTGTCACAGGGAAACCAGTGGTATTTGGCATTTCTTTCCCTCTTTTGGAGATCACTTATCCTGACCAACAGTTTAGGTGAAGAGTTTCCGTGTTGCTATGAAAAATCTTCAGACACTTTCAAAGACAGCAACTCAGCATCCACTTCAGCCTTCAGAAAAGGTTTTCAGCAATGAGCAACAGGGTCCTTATTTCAAAGAGGAAAAAGTGAACCATGCAACATTTCACTCATCATAACATCACTTTTCTGATTTCCAAATTAGTATTCATTGGGCATGGTGTCGCGGTTACAAAAAATAATAGAACTGCCCTTTGCTCTCGGGAAAGCTCACATTCCAGCTGGTCAGGAGGACATTTATCCAAATAACTATTCACTATTCTGTTCTATAATCTGTCCAGTACTCAATAAATGAGATAGACCGGAAGAAAGAGGGAACCATTCTGCGTAGGTGTGGGCAGAGCAGGGAGGGCTTATGGAGGAGGTGGCACTTTTGAGCATCAAGGAAATAATTTTTAAGATAAATACTTGTGGAAAACCTGTTATTTGGCAAGTATGTTCTTGGAACAGATTTTAAGAAATTGAGAAAATGCAAAAATGAGAAACATTACAAATGAAATCAAAGAATCCATATGGTTTAGGGTGTGTGCTCTTATAATTATTAATGTAATGATTAGTAGAGAATTATAGGTATTTTTCTGTGATAAGTAATTCAGCAAGTAAAACAAAGACGTTGGAGACTAAGTGTCAACCAAGAAACATTCTATTTATCAGAGAACACATCTTGGGAATCAGAAAAGCACATCTGATTGTGAGAACAATCAGGCAGTCGAAAATCTGACTGAACATGGCTGCTGAGAGGCAGGGACATGAGATCTCACAGAGTTGCTCAAGCTGAGAATCCTGTGTTTCAGAAAAAGTGTTATGAGTCAGTATCCTGTGAGGCCTGAGGAAGCTGGGCCAAAGAAATCGTCTCCCAAGTTCATGGTCTTCTCTCGGGAGGCAGGGGGTTCTTTTCATTCAGACTTAATTTTATGGAATACATTTCATTTGAGGATGTGAAGACTTAAGAAAAAAACAAAACAAAGGAATCAAGAAGCCACTAATTTTGTCATAATGTACATTTGGTTGGTTATGGGCATGCAGAGTTGCACGGGGCTACAAAGAAAAAGGAGTTTTAAGAATCCTGTGTTGACAAAAATAATAAAAGCAGGTTGGCTGAGTGCACAGCAATATTCACCTAGGCTGAAGGTCAGAGCAAGTCTACCGTCCAGAATGCTACCTGGACTGGAGATTGGACATAACATTTCTAGTATATGCAAAGGTTCATTTCCTAAAAATGGTGATGGTGGTTAGTTCACTTTTCAAAATGGGGACAATTTTTAAAATTAAAAAACAAGCCTCCAAATATGTTGTATACCAGCTTAGATAAAGATGAGTTTGAACTGTGTGTAATGTGACTTCATTCAATTACTTGCCTAGCATTCAAGACAATGTCACTATGTCTCAATTCCCTTATCTGCGAGGGGAGGGGAGATATTTCCTCCTGATGTAAGGATTATCACATTGTAAGGATTAAAGGGGATATTGTAAGACACATAATTTGCACAGTGCCAGGTACAAAGCCAAGGATTCATTAAATACTTAATGAAAGTCCTAACACGCATATAACCACTGTATTTTGGGTTAATGTCTTATTTCCAATATTTAATGGATTAAATAATGGCTGGTACACCACAAGCAGGTAAAAAAATTGAAATGTTGACCTTGATTTCTTAAGAGTTACATAGCCCTCATTAAATTAAAAAAATCATGACTCGGGATACCTCCATGACAATCTGGTTAATTCATTTTAAAAGAAAGCAACATCCCTCTAGGCTTAAATTCACAACTCAATGCCCTAATGACCTGCGGTTTCCTAAATGTGATATTCTGATGGACGTTCCAATCCTGCAGGAATTACTGCCATCCTCAATCAGCTGTCCTTTAATCTATTTTAGAACTGGGTCTCATTTAATTATTAGCAGTTGGAGCTTAAGAGAATTTAGAAAATTGCATATTGACACAGAGAAGATGTATACTTTTTGTATTCAAATGCTTCAATGCAAAAGAGATTGGATTACAAATTTTATTCAAAAAACTTTTAGAAATGAAAAAAGTGATTTTGGTCTTTATGCCATTTTGAGGAGTTTTAGAAAATCTGTTGTAGATTTATATTTGCTATGATTCATTTTTATTTAATTGTCAACTGAAAGTAATTTACCAGTAAAACCCAGAACATATCAAAACTATTATCATACATTTACACTGTAATAGTCACCTGAATTCTATGAAAACTACTTTTTCAGGAAGGAAAAAGTACTAATTTTAGGGGAATTATAGTAAAGTCTTTTTTAGCTTTAGCCAAATAACATTTTTCAGGGAGAGTGTTACCAGGTCCCCAGTGTAATGCCCTTTACATTTTTAGATTTATTCAGTTATTTACTCAGCATTCAAGCCAACCATTATCTATGATCTGTCATTCACACATGAGAATGTCAAGCCTCTAAAACTTCCTGTAACCTTTGCTCTAGCGACAGAATGGGAATGTGCCTTACTTCTGAAAGAGGAGAGACTAGTCTTTCTTACCTTTTGCCTTATGTTCATATTTACTACAAGCATTTTTCTTTCATGGTATGCATATATTTAATCATTTGTTTTCCCCACGTATAAGCTAATAGTAAGTATAAAGTCTTTCCTTTTTTAAGTATTCTCAAATTTGACTTGATATTTTTGATCACTTCTTTGATAGTCACATGTTTTAAATATCCCTAACTTATATACTTTTTGAATACTGAATATATGAATTATTAACTCAACTTGATAAAGAAACTGAGCACTAAATATGAACTATCAAAATATCATATGGCAGTTTTAAAGTCATCTTCCAGTGACAGTTCATCATATGCAGTTTTTTTTTTTTTTTTTGAGTTGGAGTCTCACTCAGTCACCCAGACTGGAGTGCAGTGGCCACTCCCAGCCACCGCAGCCTTGACCTGCTGGGCTCCGGCGATCCTTCCGCCTCAGCCTTCCAAGGAGCTGGAACTACAGGCGCGCGCTACCACGCCTGGCCAATTTTTGATTTCTTGTAGAGACGAGGTCTCACTTGCCCAGACGGGTCTCGAACCCGTGGGCTCAGGCAATCCACTCACCTCAGCCTCCCAAAGTGCGGGATTACAGGCTGAGCCACTGAGCCTGGCTCATCATATGCAGTTTTACACGTATACCAGCCAATTGCAGTGAATCCAACACAAAGTCACTTTGGTTCATATGACAATGAAAATGACTTTAGTATAACTTTTTAACTTTACCCCTCTCTCTTCTCTATCCTATAAATAAATACCTCTTCTAAAATAGTTTCTTATAATCCCACTTTGTATGTAGGTGTCTGCATTCCTCCACTGAAGAAGCTCTTTAAGGAAACTTCCACGTTGCCCATTGTTGTAGAATTTTTAGCACATAGTCCCATGAATGCTTGTTGCATAAATAAATACAATGCTGGTTTTCATACGGTGTGAACTTGAATCTTTCATGCTTGCATTTAGTTAACAGCCTAACAAAGCAAGTGCTTAGAACATGACAGTTTATAGTCATGGAATACTATGCCTATGGTCACAATGGAGTGTGAGTATCATGAGTGGCAACAACTTTGCAGGCTTGTAAAAATGGGCCTCCTCTCTCGTCAAGATCTATGATCTCAGTCTCTGACTCCTGCCATCTTAGAAAGGAAGAACCTATGTTTATAATTACGTCAGCTTGGAGTCATGCAGCTTAGATGAGCATGCAGTAATCAATACGAATGCTAAAATAAATGAATGAATGAATAAATAAATAAATAAATAGACAAAATAAAAAATACACTCTGCAATCACAGTGTGATGCCAGCATAATGAGTAAGCACGATCACATTTCACCCCTGTCTGCTATCATCAGCAGCTTTCAAAAATAATTGCCGTATTGGACTAAGGGCACTGGATTTCATGTGGCAGTCAGTGCTGCCTCCCTGCATTTCTTCCATTTAGGAAAAACTGGCAGCAAGAGCCTAGCCTTGGGGAATCCACAGAAGTGACCCATGACTTGCAAGTCTGTAGGCTCCTGCCAACCACTGGATCACGAAGACAGAAAAGTAAAAAGAAGTTTCATGGAGAGCAGGAGACAAGATTCAAAGCGAGGCACTCATTAAAGATCATATCCTTGTCAAAATTCAAACAGCTTATTGCATTTTCTTTCCAACTATAAATATTTGTATATCTGCACCATGAAACAATTTAAGGCACATACAACATAGAATGCTTTAACAAAGACGGCAGAAATCATGCATAGCCTACCACCCACTGTGCCATCTATGCTTTTGGACATTAAAATGTATTGCAAACCCACATTATGAAGCACAACAGAAAGAAATGCCTGGAATAAGAGGGAGGACAAAATATCTTTTTTCTATTACAATAAGAAAAAAACCCAAAAAAACTTACAGAAATATGAAATCAAAACCAGGACAAAATACAGTCAGAAATAACAAGCGTCACCAGAAATTGAGAAAATACACAGGACAGAGGCAGCTTTCAAAGAAAGGAAGGAAAGACAGTGACCAAATCCATCTCTCTCAATAGCCAGTGGCACCGACACGTGAGTGGTGAAGGCCAGAGCTCCGAGAAGGAACAAAGACAGATCCAAAGGGAAGAGATCCAGAGGGAGCAGACCGAGTGAGCAGTTACCCAAAAGAGAAGAGGTAAGACAGAGCTCAAGGGGCGGGAGCAGATGGGATGGCAAAAGGCCTTTGTCACAAGGAGAAACAAACCAGTGTCACGAGAAGGGAGATCCCCCCGTATTTCACCCTTGACGACCAGAAGCCTGGGGGATGCCAGAATCCTTTTTAAACATTTTTCATTAAACAATAAAAACATTTTTGCCCGTGGGTTCGAGACCCGCCTGGGCAACTTGGTGAGACCTCATCTCTTCAATAAATCAAAGACTCCAACTCAAAAAAAAAAAAAAAAAATTTTGATAGTACAAATGAAGGAAAAATAAGTACAGTTATATTCAATATCTACAACTCAACAAGGGTAAATCACTCAGCATTATAGAAGAAGAAAAAAAAAAAAGAACTACAAATTTCAGCCAGAAGCTTTTTTTTTTTTTACCCAAAGGAACTGAAACCTATGTTCACACAAAAACCTGCACACAGATGCTTACAGCAGCTATAGCAGCTGTATATATAATTGCCAAAACTTGGAAACGACAAAGATGTCCTCCAGTAGATAAATGGATACATAAGTGGTGGTACATTCAGATGATGGGATGTTACTCAGTGCTAAAAAGAAATGAGCTATTAAGTCATGAAGTCATGGAGGAACTTTAAATGCATGTCATTAAGCGAAAGAAAGAAGCCAGTCTAAAAAGTCCACATACTGTACGATTCCAGCTAGATGACTTTCTGGAAAAGGCAAAACTGTAAGACAGTAGAAAGGTCTGGTTGCCGGGAGTTAGGGGGAAGCAGGGAGAACCAGGCAGAGCCAAGAGGATCTTAGGGCCGCGAAACTACTCTTCACGACGCTATAATGGTGGATACACGCCATTAAACATTTGCTCAAACACTTGGGTTGTACAGCCCCAAGAGGGAGCCCAGTGTAAACCATGGACTTTGGGTGATAAGGACGTGTTGGGCTGCTGGTAAAGTGAGAGACTGTGCCATAGGGCAGGAGGTATATGGGATAACTCTGTACCCTCCTCTGCTTTGCTGTGAACCCAAGACGCCTCTAAATAAATTAAGTCTTAGAAAAAAAGTAACCCCCTCCCAATAACTAAAGCAACCATGTTTAAAAGGAATCCTCTTCCTGTTCTAGTCCCGTGTTCAATTTCATTTGTAACGCTTTCCACATAAATGAGAGCCAGCAGACGGCATTCCTCTGGGAAAAAATGATTTGAGAGAAAATTGTGTGTGTGTGTGGGGGGCGGGTGTATGAGAGAGAGCACAAGAGAGACAAAAAAAGAGAAAGAGAACCTGTGATGGATTTGCCTCTATGAAATGAAGAGCCATAAAAATCAATTGGTCTTGTCATGAATTTTGTTTGAATTTGGACCAGAATGCGATTTTCATCTACCTTTGATTTTAAAAATACAATAAAAACCATACAGTTTTAATGCTGGGGCTCTTCGCCCATTTTAGGGCAGAAGAAATGATGCACTTGAGACTGTGGGAAGTGAGCCACCGGTCCAAGCTTAACTAGTCGGGAGCAAAGTTGAGGCAAGCACACCCAGTGCTCACCTGCTTGTGTTGCTGGGGTTTTCTGAGAAGCATCAGGCACAGGTGAGCAGCAGCTGCCCGTAGCAGACACAAGGAAGTAGGGCCCTCCTAAAACAGGAGTTTGCAACAGCTGTTCTCAGCAGGCAAGGGCGGCCAGCACTGCGATGCTGATCCCTGCGTCATCGGAATCTGCCTGTCCCCTCCCTTGAACACTCAGCTAACACGATACTTTCCCCAAAAGAGGTCTTGGAGTTCAGGGCAGAGGAGACTGTGCCTGATCGTACCAAGGGATTTACAAGACTTCCTGAAGAAGAAGGTTCAGAAAACATGACTTCCAAGGATGAAATCAGCTCCAGGCAGACACCAGTAGTTACAGAAAGGCTTCTGAGTACTGTCCCCAAGTGCTTACAAAATTGACATTTTCATCAGCAGATATTTGTTAAGGACCTAATAGACAACAAGCACTTTGCACAGAGGGAGGAGAGACAGCCCTGAGGGGCTTTCAGTACTGCCCATCTCATTGGCCAGCCAGGACCATACATAAAACATAAACAGCCAAACAGTCTGCACAAGTGCAAGACCCGGGGCAGGAAAAATAAACGTTTGAGGAAATCACAGGAGGGAGAGACCAACGGGGCTGCCAGAGACAGAGGTGTGAAAACATGACGCTTGAGCTGAGCCTTAGAAGACTGGCGGACATGATGAGAGAACAAAAGGAAGGGCACTTCAGGGAGAAAACAGAGCCAGCAAAGACACAAAGCTCAGAGTGTGTATTTGGGAAGAATGAGCAGGCCCCTTGGTTGTGCTAGAGAATATCTATTGGGACTTCTTGGGGACAGACTTAGAGAAACATTGACTTCTTAAACTAGGTTGGCTTAGAGAAATAATTGGGCAAAATTCTTTGAGGGACAAGATATTATAGGCAGTGAGGAGTCATCAGAGTTTGGTGGGTAGAAAGAGGAATCTGGTGGAAGTATAAAATGTAGACTGCAGGGCAAAAGATGGAAAGCAGTGATAACAGACGGAGAAAATGGTAAAATAACAGATGCTGGAGAGGATGTGGAGAAAAGGGAACACTTCTACACTGTTGGCGGCAGTGTAAACTAGTACAGCTTCTGTGGAAAACAGTGTGGCGGTTCCTAAAAGATCTAAAAATTGACCTTCCATAAGACCTTGCAATCCCCCTACTGGGAACATACCCAGAAGAACTCAAATCACTCTATAAAAAAGATACCTGCACACATATGTTTATTGCAGCACTGTTCCCAGTAGCAAGAGCATGAAACCAACCGTGCTGCTCATCAAAAGAGGACTGATTTTTTAAAATGTGATACATATACATGATGGAATATTACGCAGCCATAAAAAAATCATGAACTTCACAGCAACCTGGATGGACCTAGAGTCTATAATACTGAGTTATCTTTCACAGAAACCAAGAACTGAGTATCATATGTTCTCACTCATAAGCAGACCTTGAACAACTGTCATAATACTATAAGAAATCAACTGGCAGTAGCGAGAAATTGCAGGGGTGCGGGGCAGGGAGGGGCGGTGAGGCAGGATTGGCAGTAGTGGGAATCTGCTGGGAAAGCGGGGGCACACCTCATCAACAAGGGTACCTGCATAATGAACACTTGTATACCTAACCCTGAATTGTGCCCCACAGCTTTAAAATAAAAAAATTAAAAGTTAAGAAAAAAAAAAACAGTGTAGGCACAGGATGGGAGTCTTAAAACAGAAATGATCGTATAGTCAAGAGATAGTGTGAAGCAAGAGACTATGGACTTGGTACATCAATTCAATTTTGGTTTGATGAGCCAACTTTAGACAGATTGAGTTTCACACAGAAAATGCCCTACAGCCAACCTAGTTTAAGAGATCCATGTTTAGAGGTGATATCAGAGGTGGAGGCAACATGACACCAGAGAACGAACGAGTCCTCTTGGGGAGAGAATGTTTCGTTTGTGCTGAACATACAAAAGGAACAGAAGAAAAGTAAAGACTGGTGTTATGGTTTCTTGGAAGGACAGTAACAACTGACTGAAGATGCCAACGTCTTCCTGGATTTGCTTGAACAGACTCTGTTTCTTCGGGCTGGTTGGTGACCGAAGACTGATGATGGTGGCCAAGGGTCATTCTACTGTCTGGAAGGAACCCCCAGAGTCCAACACAACATAACTGAAACCTGAGCATCTGGAAGCCCTGGAGATTTGGCCAACGCCTTCCTGAGCTCCAGAGTCTTTAACTCCATTCTGGAGTGCCGATCACATACCAAAAGCCCCTATGGTGCTTTCAATTTGATGTATGTGATAATTTTTCTAAAGGGAGAAATAAAATTCTGGATGATTATCTAAAATATACAAAAAAGGTCAGAGGAAAAAAGTGACACTAGCTTAGAATTGTTCTTGACATTACAATATGGATATAAGATAATTCATAATAATAATATCTATCAGCACCCTGTGTTGGGCTCTGGCTAAGAAATTTGGAAATTTTTAGTTTAATTCTAACAAAAGTACAGACAGGAGATATTATTTCTTTCATCTTCAGTTAGTACGTGGGAAAACAGAAGTACAGAAAGTTCACGCTTGGCCTAGCTCACACAGACAGGACCTGGTGGACAGTTGTGTACTTAATCCATAGCAAACGGCCAACATCTGCTCCATCCATGACTATAACCCAAATCTAACCTCTAGCTTGAAAATTAAGTATTGAAAAACGACTGCTAAGTACAAAGCACAGATGAGTCAAGTACACTCATACACACACATGAAAATATTAACATATGCACACAGGTTGGTAGGAGGGAAAGGGTTGATGGTTATTTTAACTAAATCACAACACAAAGAAACCTTTTTTGTAAAGCGACCCTTAGTAAGAACTCATGCTTCCAATTCATTTAACAAAAAGGCATTAAGTTACGGATTTTCATAGGACTGACTGTCACATTTCAAATTAGAGTTGGACGTTGGCTTCACGAATGTCTCCACATATTCAATTTCTAGCAAAACACAGCCCATTTACAAGAAGTGCAGAAATGTTGTTAAACTTAATTAGATCTAATTGTCACACTTTCATTAGCTATTAACATTATGTAAAGATAAACTAATGCATAATGAGTTCTTTCATTGTCATATAATTGTAATTTTAATGATTACATTATGGCCATTATAATACAGTGCATATTTTCAATTTTCCCATTAGTGGGCAATTATTTATAAGGTTTTCTATTACAATCTGTCCATAGAGACCAGGTTATTAATGCCTCCGTTTTCCTATAATGATGACCACAGTGTTAAAATCAATATGATGGCCACGGGGAGACTGGCAAAGAAACACAGAAAGAGCAAGAAAACTATACCCCATGAAGTCAACTCATTCAGCACATGCCTGAGGACATTTCGAGAGACAGAAAAATAATGTATGAATATTCTTACGAGAAGTTCTAGTTTACAAGGCTTTCTCAAGCATCATTCTCCTCGTTCTTTTGGCCTTAAGTCCCCAACTCTTTCCTAAGACGGTATAAAATATTCAATAACCTAGCCTTTGAAAAATGTCTTCAACGGTTTCCACCATTCAGAGAACTAAATTAAGATCCTGCAAAGCCATTTCTGGGAAATTCTTTGAATTGTTCAATTTCAGGGTTGTATGTCAAGAAGTAAAATGCTGATGAACTGTAGGATTCATCTGCGAAGATGATGAAGAGTACAAGAAAGGCATTAGAACAATGACAAAGGACAGTGTGACTGGACAGTGACTGTGACACAAGAGGCTGGGGGAGTGGGTTCTGAAGTGAAAAACAATAATAATAACAATAACGTCTGATAGAGCGTTTGCTTTTCCAGCTCTGAGAACCAACGGGCCTCCTCACTACTCTTTGCAAGAAGGCTGAGACTATTTGGTGGACTTGGAAAGATGCCCCCCAGTCTGCAAAGCAGTCAAGGGATGTGGCCTACTACACGCCAGGCCTTAGCCAGTTGCATGACTTGGCTCCGAGGCCTCACGTGGAGGCCACGCAAGCCGGCCAGGGCTTCCTTGGAGCCATGCGGAACCGGGTCTGTCTCCTGCAACTACACGAGGACTGTCCTAGTCACCTTTGAATCCCTGGCATTTTCGCTCTACAAAGCCTTTGGAAGAAATGAATTAACTGGTTATATCTAAACCCCAAATTTCAAAGTAGCTCATATTGTCTAATTGGATGGTCAAAACTAACCAGATTTTAACATGACCTAGCATTCCTTTCTGAGACAAGCTACTAGTCCAAGTTCTCAACAGATATGAATAATTCTCCATAAATATGAATTCATATAATTTGACGATACGATTTACATTTTTAAAATTCTTCATTCCAACAGGAAGAGAATCAAGAAACTTTGCACACAATAGGTCACTATTTCTCAGACGTGGGTATGTATAAGACACCCTTGGGGAACTGATCAATGCAGAGCCAATCCCAGAGATGCAGAATCCATCAGGCTGAGAGGCTATGTTTTCAGCAGGGCATTTTAGTAGAAGATTCTGAAAGAGGTGGTCCACAGGTACATTTGAGAAATACTGTAGCCATAAACAAGGATAAAATTAGGAACTTTGCGGCAACTCGGTTGGACATAGTCTATAACACTCAATGATCTATCATAGAAACAAAGAACTGAGTACCACATGTTCTCACTCAGCAGCGGACCCTGAACAAAGATCACAATACTATAAGGAAGGGATTGGCAGTTGTGGGAACCTACCAGGGGAGCGGGGGTGGGATTGGCAGTAGTGGGAAACTGCCAGGGGAGGGAGGGAGGGAGGGGGCGCACTTCATCAAGAAGGGTACCTGATCTCAAACCAGGTGAAGTGGGGACCAAAGTGAGGCTCAAACTTTACCTGTAAAATGACCATTTGTATACTCAACCCTGAATTGTACCCTACATCTTTAATGTAACAATTTTTAAAAGAGAGAGAGAGAGAGAAATACCACAACTGGTGCTCAATTTAGTGATGGAGGTACTTGTGGACCACTAAACACACATGAGTCCATGATTCAGAAGACCCAGTTAGTGAAGCTTCCCACGAAGTGGGGCTTCAAGAAAGTCATTTAATTTGCTCTGGTCTTGGGTTCCCCCCACCCTCTCCGTCCGTGAAACAAGTGTGGTTCATTTCTCAGTTGCTTTTCTGAGATCTCTGGACCACTAAGGGGAACCATGAAGTTGACGATAGAGATACTTGAGTTATATATGTAATTCTGAAAAGTCAAGCAGGAATCATTTATTTACCCAAGACAGAATCTTATCAAAACATCCACTTTCTTTGGATTGAACTATATCACCTTAATGGGGTTCCCTGGTTATCAGAATCTCTGACGGAGGTGATACAGTCATACTTTGCACTGTGATATTTCACTGAACGAAGGATGCATATACAACCAGGGTCCCACAGGATTCTAAATGGAGCTGAAAAAGTCACCAGTGATATCATCATTGTCATAATGCCACAGCATAATGTGGTGCTCACGTGTTTGTGGGGATGCTGGTGTAAATAACCTTACCGTGCTTCTAGCTGTATAAAAGCATAAAACATATAATTATGTACAATACAAACTTGATAATGATAATAAATGACTATGTTGCTGGTTTATGTATGTACTTAATATACTGTACCTCTGGTTGTTATTTTAGAGAGCTCTTTCTACTTATTTCTTAAAAGTTTACTGAAACAGTCGCAGGCAGGCCCCTGAGGAGGTGTTCCAGAAGGCCTTGTTATCACAGGAGGAGACAGCTCCATGCATCTTATTACCTGTGAAGCTTTTCCAATGGGACAACATGTGGAGGCAAAGACAGTGATTGTGATGATTCTGACCCTGTGGAGGCCTAGGGTAATGTGTGTGTTTATGTCTTCATTTTTTAACAAAAAAGTATAAAAATTAAAAATTGAAAATAGAAAAAACATATTAAATAAGAATACAAAGAAAAAATATCTATGTACAGTTGTGCCATGTGTTTTTGTTTGAAGGTGTTATTACAAAACAGCTTAATAGTTTTAAAAAATTAGAAAGTTTGTAAAGTAAAAAAATTACAGTGAGTCATGTTAATTTATCACTGAAGAAAAATATGATTTTAGTAAGTGAGGCGTAGACCTCCGTACTCACTCTCTGACTCACCCAGAGCGATTTCCAGTCCTGCGAGCACCACTCATGGAAGTGCTCTACACAGGTGGACCATTTTTAATCTTTTATTCTGTGTTTTCACTGTATCTTTTCTATATTTAGATATGGTTAGATACACAAATACTTAACATTGTGTCACAATCGCCTGTAGTATTCGGTACTGTATGAAATTGCCTAATGATGCATTTCTCGGAAAGTATCCCTGTCACTAAGCAACATATGACCATATTTGTCTTAGATTTACAAACATGGAGAAATAAATTAAATACTCCTTAACAAACGTAGCTTTGCGTAAATCTTTTTCAAAGTATAAAGCTTGCATTGGTAAATATTTACGTGTACAAAGAAATCCTGGTGGGAAAAATGTTGGGACGCAGAAGGATAGAGATTTCTAAGTTCTGGTCCAACACTAAGAGCTCTGGACCAATGTTGCTTCTTATATTACTGAACTAACATCCCAAACAGCCTCACATTATTCACTCAACTATTGGGTGGTGAGTATCACCTATGTGTCAGATGCTACTGGATGGGGTAGAGACAGCACAGAAATTTCTGCCCTCATGGTGCTTACAGTCTAGTAAGGGAAGACAAACGGGGGCAAACAGATAACACATCAGGCCATAATATATGACATAAAGGACAATAGAGTTTGTCAAGTAAGTCAGGGTATGGGGAGTAGAGAGTATTATCTAGGAAGGGCCCTCTGATAAGGTGACATTTGAACCAAGAAAACGAGGAAGAAAGTCATGTTGATATCTGGAAGGATTCCGGGAACACTGAGTTACAGAATATATGCTTTTCAAAATAGGAAGATGATTCATCTTCTGTATTATCATAAACTTTACTTAAGCTAACATATTTATGAGCTCATGTTCTGGGAAGACTCCAGGATTACAGAAAAGCAAACGGTCTTTATTTCTTAACAGGGCTGTGGGGAACACGGGACAGATCTCTGGCCCATTGATCGTCTGACACCACAGCAAAGCCTGGATTTTGGCACGATACTTACTTTTGCTGCCTTAAGAACACAGCTCAGTTTGCTGCACATACTTGTGGTCAATATATTTTTAGCTCACTTTGGGATTTGGTCCATCTTGGCAGAGCTTCTCAGCTACTTTCATTTCCTGTCTACTGACATCCTGATGAGAGTGATTTATAAATATGAAGAATGAGGAGGTAAGACCAGAGGCAAAGAATCTGCCAACACATGTCAGAACCTCCAATGAGCTCCCAGCAAAACTAGAAAATGTATTCTCCACATGGAGGACAATGTCTGACACCTAGTTAGCACCCAGGGAATATATATGTGCTCAAAGACTGTTTGCAAAAGACTTGAATGAAACTACGTTTCTGGGCTGCCAATCTCAAGAGTTTGGTGTGAGCATACGCGGGTGAGGGCGGACGAGTGTCTGTTAGTCAACAGGATGTTTTCTGTCTTTTATGAGAAAGCATGGCAGCTGCTAGCTGAGCTCTTCATAGGGGAAGCAGCTACTTTTACATCCTTGAAAACCCCTATTTGCATAGACCTGACACAGAAGGCAGACATTCGAAAGGAAAAGAATATCTATCTGATCACCAAATCTCACTTGCACTAGAACGTTCTGCCTGCGGTCTGTGATTTTTGAAATGTGGATGTGCTGACAACAAAATTAACTTCGCCAAAGAGCTGAGAACTCTCATCATCCCTCTCACTATAATTTACATGACTTGACAAAATTAGACTGTTATTTTCATCGGGGTGATCTGCAAAATCATAAAGTGATGTGTATTTTGGGCATGCCTAATTAACTCTCCATAGTTCCACCGAGGTTTCAGCAACGAGAAAGAGCATTGCAAATATCATGGAGGTGTTCACATCTAGCTTTAGTAACCACAAAGAGACACTCAAGGAACTTGAGAGAAAAATCTCTTTGGAAATCAGGCAATGATGAGAATTCAAATCAAATGGAGAGCCTGGGGGTAGCATCAGGTGTACGCTAATTTGCCAAAACTTGTCTTGCGTCAAATAGCCAGAGATACTTAAATTGTTGAAGTCAATATTAATAATTAAAACAGCGGAGTCACAGACATATACTCACAGAGTCCATCTCTAGTCACAGATTTTATCACAAACATTAATTAGCATGGATCTGGCTGTTGGTCGCAAAAGTTTGCTTTAACACATAATCAGTATCTGAAGTGAGAGCCACGTTTCTTCAACAATTGCCAGCACCTTGTGTCACACTTGTAAATAATGGACTACTCCTATTGAGCACCATCTGCTTAATAGAGAAAAATGTTCATCCTAATTAGGAAATCTTTCTTATTATTTAATATTTATCGAACACCCACAATGTGCTTGGCAGCAAAAACACCAGAAACACACTCTCTGCCCACCAAGAATCTGCCTGCTAAGGAAATATGATGAACCATTTATACAACCATTTCTGTCCGTAACATATTTTATGTATCTCTTTCCAGGTGATAGAATTGCCAGAGGTACAATTTTGGAAGGGTCTTCTCTTCTATCTAAGGTGGGACGGTGAGCTATCAGATGAATAATGACTGAAGCAAAGATAAAGAAAAAATAAAGGATGAATTAATTACAATTGGCATGAAGCAAAAGTGAGATTTGCTCCACTGATGGAAGAAGATTTAATGCACTCCTAAATAAGACCAACTGTGTTTGTTATGAACTCACAGATCAGGACGACAGAGCGTAACAGAAATATGGAACATGTAGTGGAGAAGTCACCTTGAAATAGCAACCATTCTTGGTTTTACATTGACCTTCAGAGCTTCTGTGCCTCTACAGTGACACAACAGAGATACTGGAAGACACTCATTTCATGACAAGAATATTAACATCCTGGTTAGTGAAGATTTAATGGTCAAAGATCTACTATCTACTTAAAAAATTAAGAAGACTAATAATCCTTCCTGGAAGCCCCCAACTGTCTCTCCCTCTCTCTTTCTTTTACCCTCCAATCAACAAAAGTTTGCAAGTTCAAATTAAAGCTGTGGAGAGAAGCATTCTAGGAAAGAACACGCGGCCTATTCACATCAGAAGACTAATGCTGCCTAAGTGCCTGTAATTGTGCCTTTGCATGAATCATCTCATAATAACTTCAATCCTCCTTTTAGAGAAAATTACAAACAGAAAGAAAATATGTTTTTGCTCCAATAATTGAATGCCTCAGATATGGCCTTTGTTCCAGGTCCTGAATTTTTCACATGGTTCCTCTGTTTCTGAAGGAGATGCCCATCCACTTTACCAGTAACTAGCTAAGTGGTTCCTTTTGTTTTGTTTTGTTTAACATTTTCACTAAGTCATATGATTCCCTCATTCCACTTTCTTCAAAAGGAAAACACAATAAATGTGTGCTTTTAAAAAATGCTTGACTTTGGTGATACTATTAATTTTATTTCCCCTGCAGGTTTCACTCTTTCTCATAAGTCAGAACGCAACTTAGAGCTGGAAGCCCCAGGGCAATGGCCCCAGGCACCCATTTGTAGATGAGTCAGAGAATGGAATATGACTCAGCACCCGAACTTTATAGGTCTATTTTCTAGATAACCACCTCACCCGGATCATTCAGGCAAAAGAGAAATTACCTATTAGTGGAGGTAGTGCTATGATGATGGCAGTTGTCAACAGTGCTAATCTGAACCACATGACAGAAGGAAAATGACTAGCTCCTGCATTGTCAGGGTAATAAATACCTAATGAGCAAAGTTGTAAGGCAAATAGGAGCTTGAACATACACCCAAATGTATGTTCTCCGACTCAAAAGTCAGAGAACAGAATGATTTGTCTCTCTGTCTAGAATGATAAAGCATCACTCCCTTATAAGCTAATGAGTAGCACCATCTGGAATAATTACAGAGGCACAGGAGCTCAAGGAAGTGAAGAAAAAAATGACAGAGCTGCCGCATGATTTTCACAGGAGGCTAGAGAATCCCTCACTGCTAAAAATGTCATAACGAAAATAATGTTGGATGTTCGTACAATACCCTGAGAGTATCTCAATGACAGGACCCAATGTTGTCGCAATAACTGAATGGGACTCCTGACATCTTAGAATCTTTCTCTACCACAGCAGTTCTCCAAGGGTGGTCCCAGGACCAGCAGCAGCAATATTATCTGGAAAAGCAAACTCAAGAAACACCAATTCAGAAACTCTAGGGTGAGCCCATAATCCGTGTTTTATCCAGTGCCCAAGGTAATCCTGATGCAGGTGCATGTTTGAAAGCTACTGTTCTACCCATCCCAATAAAGATGAGAGAGTTTTTGCTGTTTCCACTGGATACCAAAGACATCAGGCAACACGGTTAATTCTGTTAAAGAGCTTGGTCATGGGGTGAAGAATAAAAATCAGTCAGCCCAATTCCTCAAGTGGAATGAGGGTCCCTTTATGAGAGAACTCCCACCCTAGGGCCTCTTTGTAGTATAGTACACCATCACAGCCAACAATCTTAAACTGGTAACTTAATTGCACTGTTTCTCAAGGTGTGTATTTTTTTCTTTGCACACTCCTTTGGTAGATAGTTCCCAAGACAAGTTTTTGCAAACGCTCCTGAATCCTTTATTTAATAGCTTTACTGTCTCTAATTTTTTTATTCAGCAAATAGTGAACATCTACTATATCCCATGCACTATGCTAGGTGCTTAAGCTCCATCAGCGAACAAAACAATGATGCTTGCCCTTAAGAAACTTATATTCTAGTAGGAGAGACACACAGGAGACAATATTCAAGAAGATAAATAAGGATATTGTATAGAATGTTAGAAGGTAAACAATGCTACAGGGGACAAATGGAAAGGCAGAACAAGGTAAGGACCCTTGGGGATTTCAATTTTAAGACTATCGTGCTGCCTTCATTGGAAGCCATTGCAGACACTTGTGCTTTTCTTCCGAGGAAGCAGGTGACGACAGCAGGGTTTTCAGTAGAAGAGTGACAGGATCTGAATTGTGTCAAAAGTGCTTTCATTAATTTCCCTCTAAGTCTATGCACAAATTCATCAATCATCGATGCAGTGCGTTAGAAGACACCACTGCCATTTAAAAAAAATTTCGGCATGTTCATCACGAAGTTATTTAAAAAGCAAGGCAATTCACTTGCTTTGTTTTGTAAAAAAAAAAATGTGTTCCAGAAGAGAATTAAAAGATAAAGTTTGAGGATGAATCTCAAGGTGTTTTCCTCGAGTTTTCTGTTCTCCTCTACCAGGGATTTTGTTTTCGGTCTTCTCTGGGGGTGGCTATATTTGCCTCCTAAGGCCCAAGGGTATAACTTTGGGTCTTGGTGCAAGGATTGGCTTTCTCACCAGGCAACTGACAGCTAGCAGAATTGTGAATGAAGTCTTGGCACCTGCTTCACAACTGACGTGAAACTAAAATGGAAACCTGTGTTTGAGGAATGGTTCTGTCAGAGACTTATTAAAAGCCCGGTGCCCAGACACAAAAGCCCTTAGAGAAGGTAATAGGTTTGCCTCTGAAGAGAACGGTGGCAACTTTTCTATCAAAATCCAATCCTAGAACTGCCTCCTTGGCATTGTTGTGGCCCTTCTATACTGAATACCAGTGTTTTGAAATTCACTCATACTTCAACAAATGGCAAAAAGACTTTTAAACTTAAATCAGCTGTCGAGTGTTATTTCTTTTATTCATTCATTTATTTGTTCATTCACCCGCCACGCGTTGACTGAATACCCATTGGCGTCAAGCATTATATCAAGGTTTTGGAGGAAACAAGAGCTGGTATTCCCTCAAATAGTTTATTGTCCACCTGCAGAGTTAGACATGAATAGCAATAATGCCCGGTAGAAAGCGATGATTTCTATAACAAAGAAGTTCATAACACTGTGGGTTTTCAGGAGAGATAGGAATTCTACTTAGAGATATGACAAGGGGCTTCATGAAAGAGGCAACATTTGGTTTGCTCATCAAGTATGGACTGCCTTTGTGTACCTGGTGATGGGACAAAGCACAATTAAGGCAGAGGGAACTATCTGCACAAAAACAGAGGCAGGACTGGATTAGGAGTCTTTGCCGTGAGAGGTAAAGAAGGTCTCATCAGAGCAGTGGTAATAATGGTCATGGTAGAAGAAGAAATGAGGCCGGGCATAGTGGCTCAGGCCTGTCATCCCAGCACTTTGGGAGGCTGAGGTGAGAGGACCGCCTGAGCCCACAGGTTCGAGAACAGCCTGGGCAACTTGGCGAGACCTCATCTCTACAATAAATCAAAACAAAATGAGCCAGGCATGGTCGCACACACCTGTAGTTCCAGCTACTTGGAAGGCAGAGGCAGAAGGATCACGGAGTCCAGCAGGTCGATGCTGGGGTGGGCGTGAGCGTGCCACTGCACTCCAGCCTGGGCGACGGGGTGAGACTCCAACTCAACAACAACAACAAATATATATACATATAAGAAAGAAAATGACTTATTGCCAAGGCCAACTCAAGGAAGCTTGAAACACCTGTGGGCTCTTTAGCTGAAGGAATTAGAGTGAAAACAACAGATTGTTTGGTGCTGTGTTCTGTAACGAGCCACCACCATGTTAGGTCAGAGAATAAAATCGAGATGGGCATAGTCTGCCCTCAGGAAATGCATCATTCAATGAGAGAAACAGACAAATAAACGTGATAAAGTCAGGTCCGTAAGCCTCTTGCTGAATTCTTAAGGACTGCTGAGCCCCATTGTTAACTGGCCAAGGGATAGGTCAGGATCCAATGACAAGCAGAGTACAAGGTATTTGGGAAACCGCTATTCTTAACTTATATATTTTTCTTGTTCAAGAGACAACAAAACACCATCTTGTCCCTTTGTTATTAACACAATTGTGTTAACAGCACGATTCAAAGTGCCATCTGCAGACACATGGGATTGGACTGGCCTGGAAACTTGTAAGAGATGCAAATTCCCAGGCCCTGCCCCAATCACCTGAGTCAGCAGGTGACTTGATGCACACTGAAGTTTGGAAAGTAGCATGCTGATCTACAGACCTATTCTACATTAGGAAAAAAAAGCTAAGTAAGGAAGTACATTTAGAAGGTCAGAAACACCACGTCTAATAAGAATACTTTCTGGAGAAGCAAAAAATCGATTCAGCAAACATCTGTAGAGCTCCTGTAACATTCCAGACACCATGCCAGGTATTTTGAAATAGTTGTCCAAGCAATTAAAAATATAGTAGTGTAGGTGGGCAAAGTATAGGATGAAAATTGTCAAAATAACCAATTCTGTCTTAAGAGGAGTCAAGGCATCTAAGAATAGAGGAAAAAAGGAAGAGATTGCTCCTGGCTCATATTTTAAAGACAAGTATGTAACTATTCTTCATTTTCTTAATTTTGAATGTAACTTAGAAAGAGAGATGGTCCAAAAAAGAAAAAAAAAATCAAAGGAGAAAGTCGAACTGTAGAAAGGAGGGAAGTCAACTGAAGAGATAAGCTCCATGAAATAAATAAACATAAAAGAAAAAAATCCTTTAAAGCCTACAGAAGAGTCTGAATATATTTTCATGGGGCTTCTAATTTAAGGTCTATTTGTCCTTGAGCTTCATCTCTTCTGTGGTGTCCAGAATAGAAGGGACTATTTAGCTAAGTGCCTCTTGGAAGTTTCTTTCTATATGGTATAGTCTGGCTGTGCATCTGGTCATTCTGTCAAGTCATCCTCTGACCCAGAAGAACCTTCTTCTTCTAAGTTGACTGATTGCAAGTCTTGTCTTCCACAACCACCAATGGTCTGCACAGCTTTTCTTTTTAAAATACAAACAATGGATTTGAGGTGTTGCTCTTGCTTCAATACTAAATTGTCTTGTCAAATATATTATAGTTTCACCCTGTGTGTGTGCGTGCACATCTGTGTGGTTTTAAACATACGAGACGTTGGCACTGATCAGGATAAATTACAAACGTCCCTCCTAGCCTTCTATTAGCAAAATAGTTCTCTCAGTCTTTTATACTGAACTTTAAATTTCCAGCACATGTGTATTACCAAGAAGGCCCAAAGTAGGTCACTGAATGCCCTCACAAGTAATAGGGGAAAAAAAGACCCCTGTTTCCCAAAGCTTGTTAGCGTGAAAGCACAGCCCTGATGCCGTATGATGCTTTTGGACTCAAGAGTCCTATGATCTGCCCATGACTGCTGCACGAACTTGTTGTTCCTGCCAAACACATCAGCTGGGATGTGAACATTAACTCATTTTAATGGAGGTGTGTCAACACTGCTCCTGAAAAAGTGCTGAGATCTTATGTTTGCAAAGACCATCTCCAAAATGAAAAAAAAAAAAAAAAGGAAAATACTGTTTTTAATAGTGTTCTGTCTTTCAAATCTAAGACTTACCTATTTTCTCTTGGTCCAAGTTTTCCTTGGTTTAGGAGCTACTTATTCAGAGTTAGGAATAACCCGACATCCTTGCATTTAGAATCCAGGTCCAGCAAGAGTATTTCTTCGGGTGAACTGGACCTGTGTCTGCACCTCACGGCTGACCCTTGAGACAAGCAAGTTGTTCTGTGTTGGCTTTCTGCCCCCCTTCCCTCCATTGTGCTGTGTTTGTTGAGGCAGCTTGTCTCGTGTGCTGACACGGGAGGCTTAAGAAGGCTCCTGGATTCTCAGGGAAGCAGGCCTGAAGCCCCTTCCCACTCTAGATATTACTATATTTGCAAACCTAGAGAACGGGAGCCAATTTAATCTCTGCTGTCAATCACACAGTGGCACAAGAAACTTTCAAAATGGCCCCCTGCCATAGCAGAACCGGAGCTGCACTTAAAACCTCTGCCAGCTCATAAAACTGTCACCACAAAAGACAGTGAAGAATGACACATCACCGATTTCTTTTTCTCTCCTTGTGATTGGGTGGGAATGGAGGGAAGCATGCTGGCAGAGATCAGCCCCTTAGAGATCTCGATAGATCAGCCCAGCAGAGTTCTTGATAGATCAGCCAGGTAGAGATCTTGATGTCGTATTTACAAATCCGTGTCCCATTGGGTGTCTTCTGATAGTGACTTTTGTGCATCCTGTTTCCTAAATGACCCTTAAAAGTAGCTCCCTTTCTTCTCTTCATCTTCACCTGAGGCAGGAACATCTTGAAACACGGATTCTATTTTCTGCTAGCTTTCATTAATTTCATCATCCCTGAAGGCGGAGTCACTCTGGTGCCAGCTAATTAAGACCTATTTAGGGCAGCTTGGAGTCCTTTATCAGTCTGGAATTAGCTTTGCTCCTTTAATGGGGACTAGAGCTTTCTCGGTTATTACTTAATTAAATAATGGACCTACATTTGTCAGCATATTTCTAAAGTAAAATGCAAGCTGCAACTGCCCATCTGCCCACAGGAAAGCGGCATGTCCCACACTGGCTCTCTACGGCCTCTCCAGAAAAGCTAACGTACCCTTCGCATCTGTACGTGCCAGGAACATGATCACATTCTTCAATGTTGAGTGTGGTGCCATGTGCCACTGTCAGCCCTGCAGCACCTCTAGGATGTTTCAGTCTTAAGATGTATTAATGCAAATGTGTAAATGTCAGCAGGCTAATCTTATTTATGCACAACAATTATTCAAAGGGAAAAAAAAGATATTTTGGTCCCAATTGTTTTGAATAAAAGACCTTTAATTTCAAAGGTTTTTGGAAGAAGGGAAAAGTTCTGGAGAATTTACAAGGGAAAACAAGGGTAACCATTGCCCAATGGACCTGGAATTCCAAAAAAAACTGGGCCCCAGGAGATAAAATCAGAAAAAGCAAACAGCCTTCTCTTTCTGTTCTCTTAGTCTTCCCCAGAAGGTTACCCTCTCTAATGGACAAGCCAAGTAATTTTAGACCAGTAATTGATACGAAAGCAAATCACATTTCACCTGGTTTGAAAAGGCATTCCAGTACTCTTGTGAGCTGATCTAAATGTATTTTGAGACATTTAATGGTGCACATATTTCTTCTACTATTTCATGTTTCCTCAGTGAGGAATCCCCTAAGACAAAAAAAACTTAATCCATGGAAAAGTGAAAAGATGCCTGTCTTAAGTGGGAAGGTTCTATTTTTTTTTTAAGAAAAGGATTTTGACAATTTAAAGAAGAAAACTGAGGAGCAAATTTTTCTTTGAGAAACTCCATGTAATTATTTGCCTATCACGAATCACTTTAACTACTAGTTATATGATTTTTTTAATTCTATAAATTATACATAATAATGGTGACATGATTTCTCCATTAAAAAAAAAAAACTTGATGATGAAAAAGGGTGCTTGCTTAAAAGTTCCAATAAGTGCATACACACCAAGCAAAATGCTCACAACAAAAGTAAAATTAAATAGACACCCCTTCCTCCCCCATGCCTGCAGTGATGAATAACACTTAATGTACTCCTATTTACTTAGGAGGGATATATTAAAAACTTTTTAGGGAGACTAAAACAAACACATTTTGGGAGCATAGACCCACACAAATGTTTGCCATTTGAACATCCTCTCTGATGCAAAATAATTTTAAAATGTTTACAGTAATCAAATTGTTTTTTGTGCTCTTATTCTAAGATTTGTGTGTGTGTGTGTGTTGTGTGACAAAGCAGATGAATAAAACTACATTGATGTCTCTGTGACCTGTGATTGCCGGCATGGTAGAAAGAAGAAACAGATGTAAGTTAGATGATGTAAAATAAAAACCTGTGAGCCCTGTATTTGAATTGAAAGTTTCAGCTTGAACCCATCATGAATTTATCTTGAAACAATATACACAGCACATTGTTTATAAACTAGTTCTGACCACTGTAAAGGTCAAGAAACAAAGACCAGTCCCATAGCAATAACAGCCACCAAGATTATGCTCTCTTAACTACTAAAAGGAACTGAGCTTCTTTGGAGAAATACCTGGATCCAGGTCTGCGTCAGGTTATGTACTAAAAAGTCCTTGAAACATGATGCCAGGAAGCAAAGAAGCTACCTAAGACATCAAAAGATCCCCAAGACAATTTGAAGGGGGTCCAGCAGGCCAGAATAGGACTATTTGAGCAAAAGAATACAATTTTAATGGACTGAAATACTTCAATTACATTTAAATCTATCAGTGAATATGTAAAGAATAATAATAAAATTACCGTTCACCTTTGGAGGATGCAAAAGAACTAATGCATTAAAACTAGTAAATAAAGAGAAGAGACCAGTGCTATCTTCTACTTTATGAAAACCAAATGGTTAACAAAGGTAATTTTCTGAAAAAGGTATGATAAGATATCGCCACTTTGCAATCCAAGTAAATTATTGGATTTCAACAATAATCACGAATGGCTTAGAACATAAAAGAAGGAGAAATTAGAGAGTATTTCTCCTGCTAGAAGTACTACCTAATAATTGTGGCAAAATACTGGGCCTGAATCCAATCAAACTTCAATACATAAATACCAACATAGAAGAAACTCCATGAGGATGCAAGCAGGAAAGCTAGATTGTGGAAAACTCTAAGACAAACGCCTACATTTATTCAACAAAAAGTAGGACGAGAGACATAGAGAGAGGGGGAGAGACAGAAGCAGCTACACGGGTCAAGAGAAAGATACGAAATGTATCAATCAATTATAATTTATGGACCTTATGCTAATCCTGATTCAAACGAACTGCTAAAAATATAGTAATGAGGCAACTGGGAAAATATTCAAACTGACTAAATATATAATGATATTAACAAAATAGTGTTGATTTTTATGCAAGACAATGCCATTGTATTTATTTTTAGTATTCTTTCTCTTCTAGAGTTATACACTGAAATATTTATAGATGAAATAATAGGATGTCTGAAATTTGCTTCAAAATAATCTTTAAAAAGAGGTAAGGTGTGTAAATGGAACAAGATTGGTCATGAGTTAATAATGAGTCAAGCTGAGTTGTGGTTATACAGAGGTTCATTGCACTACTAGCCTTTCTACTTTATAAGTTTGACATTTTCCTTCATAAAAAAGCTAAAGATATATTCTTGTTTGAAATTTGGCAAGGAATGTCAGAACACTGTGGAAAAATCTTAGACAATAGAAGTGTTTAATCCAGTCAAAGTTAGGGTGTAGATTTAAATCATAGTGCAGACATCAGCCTTTGAGGTAATTTTGGTTAATCTTTTGTTGTCCAACCAGGTTCTACTCAAATCATCCGTTCTGACCATTTCCAAAACACTACTGTAGTTGTCATCTCCTGTCTGGCAGTATTGCTCAATGAAGCAACCAGGCAGGAATAGACTCAGGGAAAAAAAATAGCAAGAATGCATCATACAATATGTTGGCATTTTTCACTTTTGTTTTGGTAAACGTACCAACTGAATGATACTTGCGAATTAATTTTACCAAGTGAGGAAAATTACACTATACAAACAGCTTTCTTCATCACAGCCAGTAAAAAATGACCTCCCCAAACCATTCCTTCCCAGTTCTTATTGTACAATCTACATATCTGTGATGGTGTTGTCTCCCTGAAAGCTCACAGCAGAAGCCAACATGATATAAACACATAAAAACATGAACCAACAGCAAGTTAAGCTCCTCTCTGACCTCCCCAAATTATTCTAGGGCTCAATGATGGCTGCGGGATACACTGAAGGCTAATTCTAACTAACGAAAACCCAAATATATCTAATTAATTCCACTGTTCTGGGCTAGTGAAAGACCAGAAATTTCCAAAGCCCCTTGAGAATGACCATATTTACACAGAATGGTGCCACATGGGAATGTATTTCTTTGAACCACCATCCCTACCCCTTTCATCTCTCCTGCCTTCTCAGTGGATAGTTTATGCTACACCGATTCACATCTAAACTTTGAGATTCTTCTTTCTAACAATAGCAGGAGAAGGAACTAGTATGTTACGGCTATTTGTGCCTTGCATTTCCTATGAAGCTGTGCACTTAGGGCGCTCAGAAGTACAAAACGATAAGTGCAAGTCAACCCACACTCTTCAATAGAAGAGTTGGTTCCCCTAAGATTTTAAAATAATTATCAGCGTTCAAATCACATCCAGCGATATCAGAAACAGCCTACCCCCAACAAGTATATACTTCAACTAAGTCAAAAGTTTAGATTTGATAATATCAAATCGTGAAAGACATACAGAATGCTAATATCAGAACTATTGCAGATGACCAATTCACCCATAGTATTGCACAAACAAGCAAAACTCATAATTTAAAACATTAGCCATTGGTTACAATACCTTCCTTTAGCAGTCCTTTATTAGAGCCAGATTTATGAGTCAAGACAGGCCCATTGGTAATTCCCCTTCTCCCCATTATACTGGCTATTTTTCTAAGGAGGAAGAAAGAATGGCAGACAATACAATTACATGAGGGGTGAGGGGCTGGGAAGGGAGCAAAGCGTGGGAACAGGCGAAGGGGAAGAGAGAAGATTAGGAAAGCCAGCCTCAAGAACAGGAAGCAGAAGGGACATTACAGAACGCTGCGGGAAAAAATGGGTGCAATAAAAAATGCACATTGGCCTTTGGATAATCGAGTGAATGGTATTTATACCTTATTTCTCTTCAAGAATCCAATTGCCAATGATTTTTAAGTGATGTATACTTTCAATATTGTATTCTGCTTAACAAGAGACCAAGCTATGACGTTCAGGATCACAGTGTCTATTTGCAGGCAAGACGCTATGTAATTTTACTAGAAACTCAATAGACTGTTCCGTTTGTGGTCTCAGGAAAAATTTTGCCACAATTTCCAGATGAGTTTAGACCAATGCATAGCCCTAAAGTTCCTGAACATTTCTAAGCTTTGAAACAGAAACGTGTAGACTTCCTCATTCAGATGAAATGAAACTCAATCGATAGCAAATGGAGCTAAACAGGAAAATAATGAAAGATATTGTGGGGAAGTATCCAGTGTTTCTTGGAGCCTCAATGCAATCAAAATGGAGAGAACAGAAGGTCGTGTAGATGGAATAAATGCGACCTAGCTGCTGGCTCATCAAGTAATCATAATAGTAAAAACATATAACAGCTTAAAAACTCACTCTGTTCATTTGATCGCTGGCAAGAGGATTCAGCAAAGATTTAGCAAACAAATGGAATAAAAGACAGTGAGGTTGCTTCAGCGAGGACTCACCTGTCTTTCCCAGTTTCCTTCTTGAAAACCCCATCGCAGTAACTCATGCGTTTCTCTGTGGTCACATAAATTTGGGCTTTCGGGTAGACATCGACCGTCTTTTTCAACATGTTGTAAACGATGCCATTCCCATCTTTCCTCATATTGCGGAAAGGGCCCCAAATAACATAAATAGTCGCGTTTGCTTCTTTGAAAAAATAATCAGGGTTTTTCAGCAGAAGAGGAACACTGGTGTGGGATACAACGCGAATCATTGTCATGCGGCCAACATCCTCTTCGTAACCCTTGGTGGGGGCGTTGTTCATTCTCCAGATGCAAGAGGACCGGTCTATCTCATTTCCCACCTTCTGGCCAGCCATCTGGCCGGAGTTCGACACTATGGCGCAAAGGTCACAGTCCAGTTGCAAAGGCTTAAAACAGAAGGAGAAAAAAGACATGTAAATTAGTCAGTGCCACTGAGTCAAACGAGCTCTTTTGGGAAAACAAAATTCCAGACATTGTGTGGTTGCTAATTATGAAAATTATCTCTGAAGTAGCTACTTATCCCAAACCTAAAGTCTCTGCTGCAGGTTATCAAGTTGGGAGCATGATTTCACTAAAAAGGTAAATATACAAGGGGGAACACCCCCCAAAATGAAATTTATTCATAAAAATTGTGTATTTATTCTTACATGTTTAAACTTCAGTCGCCTTCCAAGGATTCTCCATCCAACACAATACACCTATTGAGATGCTTTCTCCACTCCTCAAAACAGGGTTTGAACTTGTCAATTTGGATGCCTTTTAGTACTTCTGCCATTTTTTGTTTCACTTCTTTCACATTGGTAAACCATTTCCCTTTGACGTATTTCATCAGGGGAAAAAAAAGCCACGTGGGGTGAGGTTGGGTGGACAGGAAGGGTGGGACACGGGGGTCATGCCAACTTTAGTTCAAAACTGCTGACACTCAGCATGGTATGGGCAGTGAGCTGTCATGGTGGAAGAACCAGTCACCTGTTCACCACAGCTTGGAACATTTCTTCCACAAATTGTGTTGCAACCTTTTCAAAACTTCCAGATAAAAAATTTGGTTGACTGATCTGGAGAAACAAATTCCAAGCGTACCGTAAGGGGCCTGCCTGACTGCCAAAAAAAAAAAAAAAAGATAATTCTGGGTTTCTGGGGGGGTTCCCCTTTATACTGTCAAAAAATAATTTTAGATTGTACAATTCCCATGTGTTGGTCTAAAATTATATAGGAAAATAATCTTTGTTTTCCACCCTAAATGATAAATATTTTTATTGAGAGCTATAATTTCAAATGAAATAAGGAAATATGAAAGTATTTGATCTCTGTAATCAGGTTGGTGCTATAAAAATGCAAAATAAACATATCCAGACATCAATTCTGTACTTTACTTATCTGCATGAATGGTTACGTAGCAGTTGATAAACACATGAAGAGCTCAGCAGATGATAAGATTAGGAAAAAGATTTCTAGAACCCAGAACTGCTCAAGACAAGTTCCAGGTCAGCAAAAATATTAAAGAGACCCTCTAAAGATTCCCTAAGGTGATCAGGCTAATTTGCTTTTGGGTTTATGTTTATTCTAGATGGGTAAGGAACTGCCTCTTTTCAGAACCCAGGGAAGGTATATACACAGTCCCCAGTGCTGGTCTAAACCGCTTCCCCATTCTTATTTAACCGTAGAGATAACAGAGACTCCTAGAAATTAAGCATCAGCTTCTAGGACATACAGATGATAAAGTTGCAGTGGTAGATTCAAATCTAAATCTTCCAGCTGTAAGTCCAATGCCTTTCCATTATTTCCTGCTTCCTTTCCTCCTAAAACAACCAAATAAATTACTTTTGCTGCTTCTCTCCTGCATAAAGAAGTCACCCTATCTTTTAAGACAGTGATAAAAGAAGCCATGAGCTTTGTTGATATACATCATTCTCATCTTCCTTTAGTGAGATTCTCCATTTCCTACCCGACAATTGATCCTGAATTTTTATTGTACCTATTGGTGAGTAAGTAGCCTCTCTCACATTGGGCACTGACCCTGTTTCATGGACTGGGTTGTACCTTAATTTGTTGTTGAATTATATCTGTCCACTAGACAGTACACGATGTAAGAACAATGTCTATCTTCTTCATGTTAATCCCAATCTCCAGAAGTCCCTGGAATCCATTAGAAGTTCAAGTGGTTAAGTTGGGAAATAAATGTAACTGAATAACAATAACTATATTGAAAGGTAAGGTAGCTCAGAAAAGTCAACTGGATAACCATAACAGATCATTTTCGCTATCAATGGTAGGCACTCACAGTAGTTATCGAGCACCTACAATGTGTCAGTCTCAGTTCCAGGAGTTCAGATTCAGCTGTAAAAATGGTAACAAAGATCTCTATCCTCATAGAGCTTACATTCAAGTTGAGTGGGAAGGAAGGTAATACCTAAAGTGGCATACTGTATAATACATTAAATGCTGCTCTGTTTTAAATAGAGGAAAATTAAAGCAAGGAAGAAGGTTAGGAAGTATATCCACGTGTGGGAGCGCGCGCATGTGTGTGCTGGTGGGGTGATCAGAAAAAAACCTCACTGAGAAAATGATATTTGAGGAAAGGCTGGAATAAGGAAAAGGGCTGGCCATATGCATATTTGGGAAAAGGCATCCCTGGAAAGCAAACACAAAAGCCAACACAAATACCCTGAGTGGGAAAGAAATAAAAAGCAACATGGTCCAGCACAGCGAGTGGGGCCAGCAAACAGGTACTGGGGCCAGAGAAGTCACATAGGGCCTTCGGCTTCACATGGGCTGAGGGGGCCATTGAAGGACTCTAGACAGAGGGGGTGGCTGATCTGATTTCTAGTTTCACAGCTTTGGCTGCTGGGGAGGAAGTTCATGAAAAAGAGGCAAGGGTTGGAGAAGGGGGAGCAGGCTGCTGCTGCAGTCCCAGCAAGAGAGGATGGGGCTGGGACCACACTGAGTAGCAAAGGTGAGGGAGAGAAGCTGCTAGCACCTTGGAAGCCTTCTGACAGCAGAACCTACTGCCCCGGCCTGGAGATGGACAATGGGATGTGAGCCAGAGGAGTCCAGGGCAACTTCAGAGTTCTAAGCAATGGGAAGACTGGAACCACCTCTCACTGAGAAGAGACAGCTTCAGGGGGAGCAGGATCAAGGGAGGAAGATCACGGGCTCATTTTCAGACCGCTTAGACTTGATATGCCTTGAACATAGACTCTGGAATCAAATATGATAACAAAACTACTCACACTACTTTCAACACCTTTCTATTAAAGTAATATGGGCTCACTGGGGCAAGCCTGAAAATTTAAAAACCGAATAAATAAAATGGTAAACTCTTCCTATTCCCAGCACTTGACAACACTACACGTTTTTGTTATTTTTTTCTACATATATCATTTTAGACAGGTTGAGGAACATTATTTATATCATTTGGCACCCTTGGTGTTTCATTTAATGAACAACCATTAACCAGAAATCAGCAACCTTTTCCATGTCACTAAGTATCCCTTAGAGATAGTTTTTATGCCTGTTCAATATTCTACTATATGGATATACCATCATGTACTTACTTGCCTACTGCAAGGCATCTAGTTATTACCTGTTTTTTTTCCTACTATAAAATAAGTGCTTTGATGAACATCCTTGGGCTTCCTGCTGTATTTTGGATGCGAACAGTTATTATGCGAATTCAAACCAGTTTCTTTGATTTCATTTTTACTGTGCTCCTATAAAATAGGCAGATTGACAAAAGCATCTGTTTGAGACATCAAAGACAAGACTTCTGAAAAACACTTGACTTGCGGAACCTAGAAAGGCCCATTGGTGAGTTGTCAAAGGGGCTGTCCTTCACCCCGACATAACACATTTTCCTGACTAAACGGGCAGCAGGTTCCAGCTCCAGGTTAGAATAGGCCACTCCAACGTGGGCGAGTACCTCAGGACACTTGGAAAGTGGAGATTCGTTGGTTGGGCCATAGTGAAGACTTTAACAGTGACCCAATGGAGGCACACTGAGGTGCCTGTCGGGCTCAGGCATCGACTTCAACCCCCAGCCCCTTGTCGTCCTAGGAGTCCACATTGTTTTAGGTAATAAGAAGGAACACAACATTCTTCTTGCCAGACAATTTTCAGCAGGACCTGACATCTATGACACTTAGCTGGGCCCTCCGCACACACAGAGTCATACAGATCAACGCCTGACTTAAATCGCGTGTCACGTGGCACCCTCCAACTCATCGCCCAGAAGCATATGGTACAGAGAGGTGACATTCCCTTAACTGTGCCAAGAAGTTGCTTCACTATATAAATAAAAGTATGGTTGGGGGCAGAGCTTCCACAAATTTTTTTAAAAATCAAAAAGAAGAAATGAAGAAAAAGCCTTGGACATGCTTCTATCTATGAAATGCAGCAATCTGCACTGGATTTCCCAGTCACCACAGGGAAATTAGCCAGTTCTGGTGTAACAAGGCTTCATTTAACTAATAAGAATCGGCATACTGGTCTCACTTGACAATCATAACCTCTGAAAGTGATCAATTAAGACATCCCAATCTGTTTCATAACAACGTGTTGGGATGCCGCAGCTGTGCAGATTACGAGGTCAGCGGCTCACTAACAACTTGAGGGCAAACACTGGGGACAACAGCTTCTTGTTTCTGTGACAAACATGAGTGCAATGGCTTTGGGGGTAGTGGGTGATCTCTCCTTCTCACTGTTCACTGGGCCCTGTCGTCACCCTGGCCAGAGTCTTTCCCATGTCTGTACTCCTTGGTCACAGTCCAGCCTCTTCCTTTCTGATCACAGCACCAGGAGTCATGACGGAATGTATCATTGCTGTATTCACCACTCAGCTGCAGGAACCTTTTTTTTTTTTTGAGTTGGAGTCTCACTCTTGTTGCCCAGGCTGGGGTGCAGCGGCACACTCACAGCCACTGCAGCCTCGAACTGCTGGACTTAGGCAATCCTTCTGCCTCAGTCTTCCAAAGTAGCTGGTACTACAGATGCATGCCACCATGTCCGGTTAGTTTTTGTGATTTATTGTAAAGGTCTCACCAAGTTGCCCGGGCTGGTCTCAAACCCCTGGGCTCAGGCAATCCTCTTGCCTCAGCCTCCCAAAGTGCTGGAATGACAGGCTGAGCCACCGCACCCAGCCTAGGGAACCATTTTTAAAGTGTGACTGGAGCGCAAGACCAGATGAATGAAACATTCCTAATCACAATCAGAAGCTTCTGGTGGCACACAGAGCTTGCATGCAAAGGCCCAAGGGACTCATTTATACATTCGAAGGCACCTTCAAACTACAGTAAGCCATGATAAAAAGAACAAGACTCTTGGCGCCAATGGACGGCTTGACCCAAGGGCTGCTCTCATCTAGTTATCTCAGTTTCTTTTATTAGCTTTATCGCTACATCTTTTGATTTCAACTCTCTTTGTTAAAATGTGCTGCTGTTTCTTGAACTCGTTTATGTTACTTGATCTGGGGGCCTTGCTGGAAGATGTATTCTGAATGTCTCCCCTCATTCTGTTGTGCCTCAGCGAACAGTCACTTTCTTCTAGACTGAGGCTCTGGATTTTCCAAGCCCTCTGTTGAGACGTATGTGGTCTCACTTGATCAAGCCTCATCTCTATGTTGAATCCTACATGTTTTAGGGGAATCGGCTCTATTTTTGGTTTCTTTTCATTAAAATCAAACTCGTCCTCTTCATCTTGTTTCTTGTTCTCCCACAATGCCTTTGAAAACATTTTGCACACTTGAAGCACTTTGGGCCTGGGCTGTGTCTACAACGGAGAGCAACACAGATACTCAGCTAACTGCATCTGGGCAGCCATGTTCCCGTTAATCAAAGTCCACCAATGCCAGGTATTTCCTCTTATTTGAGGTCTAAAATTTTTGTTATTGACTTAAAAAAAAAAGTAACAGAATTCTATTTGTCTGGGGTATTTTCTGCCTCTGCACAAGTATACTAACTCTATACCAGCATATTTGGTTATAAACACACAGCCTGGGGGAACTTAAAAGATTTGGTGGCATCCGTTGAACAACCAAATACTTTTTATTGAGCACCTAATCTATGCAAGGCACTATGAAGGGTAAGATAATTTTAAAGTTCAAATCAGTGTCAACTTAATCTCAGCACACAGCTCTGAGGTGTCAGGTAAATTTTGTGATCCACTGCGGTCAATTCCAGCGCTGTTTTAGAGGCCTAATGGTTCCTCGAAAAACAAGTCATTTCTTTGCTAAAATGAATCTTGACATTTTACCTTCAGACAAGAAAAAAGGACTTGACGATGGGCTGAGGCACAGGGGGGGAGGGTGAAAGAGAGAGGAGAGCAAAACAGATCCGTAATGGTGCATGGTGTTTTTTAACGTACACTTGACTGAATGCCTTTCATGGGGTCAGTCATCGGTCTCAGCACTTGATCTCGCCATTCCCCTTGATTTTCGTAACAGATTTTCCAAGTTACTTTGTTTTATTTTTCTGTTACGGAGTTGAGGAAACTGAGACAGCCCGATGTCCAGTGGACACTAGATGTGTTTCAGATGAAAGAGAAGAGAAAACATTGTCATTCATGAAATGCACTCACAGCAGCATTAAGAAGTGAGCACATTAAAGAAACTGTCATAACTCATTGTTATTACTCTTTTTTTTTCTTTTGATTTATTGTAGAGATGAGGTCTCACCAAGTTGCCCGGGTGGGTCTCGAACCTGGGGCTCAGGCAATCATCTCGCCTCGGCCTCCCAAGTGCTGGGATAACAGGCTGAGCCACTGAGCCCGGCCTACTCATTATTAATATACATATGTGCAAACACCTCAAGTCTTACACAGTACAGCGGCTTGCAGTGTGGACACAGTATCCCAGCCAGCCAGGGTCCTGGGTCTTCATGAGTACAGGGGAGAGTGATTCGTGAGTTACCAAATGGCTGGACAGTCTTCAGTGAGTTGGATTCTTAAGGAGTTATGGATGGAAGTAAATTCCCCTCAAGGAGGCTTTCTGGCGGGGGGGCAGGGTGAGGGGCGGGGGAGGGTATTATTATCCTTAGTTAAACATCGACTTAGAAAATAACATAGTCTGCCATGCCCCACCCCCTCGCCCCCAGACATGGACAGTAATCATTAATTGCTCGGAGAAGGAATATAACTCATTGCTATTGTGAAAGAAAACAGTTTGAAAAGCAAATTGAGTAGCAGATGCGAAGGGCCACTTTCAAAAGAATAAAATCAGTCCTTATTCATTTATCTCAGACTGAAATTTCAGCCATGTTTCAAATGGAAAATATTTTCAAAATTTCTATGTAATTTCTTTTTTCTCTTTCTCTTTATTTTACGATTGAGATGATCTCTACATCATTTCTTATGCCAAATGAGTACAACTGCCAAGAAAAATCGCTTCCTTCTGCTCACAGGCAGCCTGCAGACGTTATCAGTGGAGGGACTCTGTCCTGTTTTGTCCTAGAGGCATGTTTAAAGCGTTATTTCCTTGTGTTTAAACAATGTATTTTATTCATGTAGACTCCAGAAATCAATTTAATATGGTTTTTTTTAATATACCCAACTTATTTTTTGCCTGGTTACGGGGGAGGGGGGGAGAGAGAGAGAGAGAATAAACATGGGCCAAAACGAATAGGTTGTTCACCATGATTGGGAAGTTTTACCTCTCATTGAGTCAGTGTCACTTTTCTCTTTAAATGAGTGAGAACATATAACTAAAGAACTCTTCTGTTTCTCTACTCCAAAGTTATACACACAAACACCCCCATTACCTTCACCCAGCCGCTTAGATAGCTCAGGCTCTGAGGCAACGGTTCCTTCCTTACTCACTACCTTGGGGGAAACTCCCCCTCTCTCTTTGGCCGTGAACCTGACAAATGACCCCATCCTTTCTGAATGATATATTGGGAAAACTGCCAAGCACTTTCCATTTTAATCAGTAAGAAGAATGAAATATTTAACCTTTACTTTTTTTTGCTCTCTGAATAAGCTTATAGACAATAGAAGAAATAATTAAAATCTGTGAAATAAAACCTTGCAAAACAGTGGTTCCCCCCCACAAAAAGGAACAGCCCGGAACAAAAGGTCACCTGCCAGCTAGTTCCAGTTATTAAATCTCTGCATTTATCACTAAGGTGGTGCTACGGAAAACGAAGGTCAAGACATTAAATTATGAAACGTCAGGATTAGAAAAGGTCACCCCAAATTCAAGTCCAAAGTAACCACCCCTGCTAATTCTATACCCTAGAAGCAAGCAGAAGCAGACAAGTCTGAAACACAACATTGCGTAGCTCTCTCTCTCCTCCCCACTGCGGTCCCAGACTGAAGGTGAATTTCTATTTGTCGTACTGAACTCGAAAATGAAACCTGCTTGTCTCAAATAAAAACAGGAGCTTCGATGAGTATTTCCAAACAAAAAATCACGTTTGAATTGAACCAGCTGAATTACTAAAAACGTAGTTTTACACTACTCTTGTGGTTTTACACTACTACAACCATTAGAGTAGTGTAAAGCCACAAGAATGCAATTTTATTGCATTCCAACCATAAGAATACAATTTTAAAAACTGGAGATGGGACATTCATGGCGCCTTAAATACTTTGCAGGACAATTAGCAACTCGCCATTCACTAATTTACTACTTTAATGTTGGAACAAGAAAGATCTTTGCTTTTCATTATCCAATCTGAATGAATTTGAACAAAACAGGTTGAGCAAACCTCCAGAGACACACTCGTCGGCTTGCTGTCATTTATTTCTCTCCTCTTCCTGAATGTCTTTAGTTTTAGTTTTAGAGGCTTCGACGTGTATAATGATGCCATTGGGGAATGGATTTTGCCTTTATTCTCCTTGATGTTCTTTTTGAGGTCTTTTAAGGGAAAGGTACAAAAGACGCATTAACAATCTGGCATTGTTTTTATTGCTTGACAGAGAAAAAAATGTATTTTAATTTTTTCTGTGTTTCAGGAATGATTAAGCAAGCTGTTTCCATCCACACGGAGTCACTTTCAGCAGACCTCTAACTGTGAGCAAGGAATTGCGAAGACTGTTCTAGAGAGAAACCAACACAATTCAGCCAAGTCAACCTGTAAATGTACTTCCTTTCCCCTGTACAAACCAGCATCTTCCAGTTAATGCAGCTTTCAAAAGCAGTATGTATAAATCACACAGCACATAAAAAGATACATTTGATAACCCACGGTTTAGCTCTGACTCTCTGTAGGCTTGGAATATGGCATTTACCTTGGTTCCGACATGGTGGCATTAAACCTGGGCATAAAACTTAATACGGGGGTGCATAAAAATGTTAATGTCAAGAAATAATTCTACAACAGGCAACATCAAGCTATGTTTCTCAGTCGCCATAGATGATATGCTTCCTTTATTTGGAAGTTCCTTGTAGGGATGGCTCCGTACACCCGGGTACGTGTGCCAAAGGAAAGCAGCTCGATTTCTCTAGACTGGGAGGGAAAAAAAAAGTAGGCCAGTGCTTAACTAAACTCTGATGTGACCATGTGCTCTTTGAGCTATGGCTGCTGCCATGTTTTCTGAAGTTTTAGTCCCCTCTCTTACCTTGGAGAAGTGAATCTCCTCTCTCTCTCTTTCTTTCTTTCTAATTTACTTTCCAAGTAAACTATATTTTCCAATCTAAAAAAAAAAAAGACTTCTCAAATCAACAAAGAGTCTTCCCCAGTAGATTTGGACAGTGGAAATAATTCATATTTCACTATCACTATTAGATCATAATTCAATTTGGCTAATTTTATGGCTAACTCCCATGTGGCTTATTTTTCTCCCTTTCACACGATGATCTCAAGACCTACTGCTGACACTTCTCCCAAAAATGTCATATAAAGAAAGCAAGAAACTGGTCCATGCTATATGGTATTAGTATCGTAACACGTCACTCAACTAGGGGTAGGTTATCAACTGGCTGCACATTACAATGACCAACAGAGCTTTTAAAAATAGCAATGGCTCGACTCTACCCCTGATCAAATGAGACAATTTTTGAGGATGGCACCTTTACATTCGAATTTTTCTTTTAAGTTCCACACGTGATTTCAATGGGCTTCTAGGTTTGAGGAACATTATCCTAGAGGAAGTAGCAATGATAAAAGAGAAGACCATTACACTTGATCAAATTTGATCCCTGGTTAAGAACCTGCGGTGGGAATATCTTTCCAGTTACTCTTCAAATACTACCAGGATGCTGAGGAGCTCCAGCACATGAAACCAATCCTATAAGTCAGAGAGTTTGAAGAGCAAAGGAAGATACTGGAAGTCTGCATGAAGTTCCAAGCATGAGAACTTTTATTTCCCACAAAGTTCTTGTGAATTAGACAGCGTTGGAGGTTTTCTTAACGTTCTGGCTAGATTTTGCTTTGGAAGCAAGGAAAATCATGCACCTTATGCGTTCTCTTAATTGTCACGTGGGGGAAATACCTACTAGCATGTAAGGGTAGTGGTAAAATTGAACATTCATTGACATTCATTTGATACTGTCTTTTAAATTTTTTTCATTTTGTTTTGTTTTCTGTGATGGAGGGTGCTTTAGAGGGTTTTCAGTTTTAGAGGAAGGGGTTGGTAGAGACAGAGTGATTAAGAATACAAGAGAAGCACCCACGGATGAAGTAAGCACACATGGAGGATAAGACTCCATAATTTAAGAATATAGTTGGACTGGCAGCTTTTGGAAATGCGGAGACACAGCTTTCTCCGAAACTGGAAAAAAAGAACTAAGAATGAGGGGGGAGCCTCATGACCCAACAAGGAAAAAATAACTGCAATTAAAGTTCACTCTGGAGTCCCTAACATTTCCACAAAACAAGTAAGGGTTAATGGTTGAGAGATGGGGTACTTAGGAGTAAGGTGTGCAGGCTTGAAAAGAAGGATGAACTTTTTAGAAAGAGAATATTTTGAGCAAGAGAGCCGAGAGTAAGAAAGATGACCAATAATGTCTCAGCTGGAATTTAGAAACGATAGATATGTGAAGAACCTATCATAAGGCTATGTATTATTTGCAATAATGTTCAGAGCACAGAGGGAGGGTCTCAAGTGGGAGGTTGCCTGCGTGATGGGCTGGAGGCTGTGACAAGGTGTATACTACAAGTTTGAAGTTGAGGAGTAATCATGGGCACTGGTAAACATGGACTCCAAGCTCCAAGTGAAAGGAAATGGTGTCAAAATGAGCAAATGCAAGAGAAAAGGAAGCACAGATGTCTTAATGGGGTTATGTACATTCTTTGGAAAGAAGGAGAGATATGTTTATATTGTATCTCCTAAGACTACCCTTACCTGAGGCAAAAGGAGAAAAATGTGGCTTGCACAGGCAATGAGCTAAAGTCTAAGATTCCAACTGGGATAGTCTTCAGAAAAGATGCTGTAGTGTAAGTTATTTCGTCTAGTTTTGAAATGAAAACCTGAAGTACAGAGGATATTCAACATTGCTAAAAAGCATCCATGAGAACTTTGGCTTCAACAATGGTAAATCCAGATCAATCTTTCCATGGAAGATAACTCAAAGAGCTGCAAAAAAAATATTCAACTGTATTTTAAAATCACTTCTTTAAATCCATCAAAGACCTGACAAGACAGTGAGGAATGACCAACCTGGAGAAGACTGGAACTCACTAAAACTAACAGCTACTTTTGCCCCAGGGGCCTTAATGGTTCTGGAAAAAGTAGCTGATCCCTGCTTTCGGCAGCCTCTTGAGCCTAGAAGAACAGAAATCAGAATCCAGAGCCCAACAGGGGGAAACACACATCCGACTTATGGTAGAATTTCTAGGTACATTACAAGATGCAGTCTGAACTGGAAATCAACCAGTCTTGCAAATTTTGTCATCGTACTTTATATCAATTGGTTGTCTCTGAAAACCTCAGTTGAGGAAGTTATATTATGTGGTCCTGACATTCTAGTAAGTTTAAACAAGTAGAATAAGCAAAGAAAAATCTTCTATGGAAGAAGGGAATATCCTCTTAGGTCTCAAATAATTGTTACAAAACATGTTTAAATGCAATCTCAACATACAGTTTTAAAAAAACCCCAAAAAACAGATGTATAAAGAGACAATACACGACTAGAGAAAAACAACAAAAACAGTCACATGAGAGCCCAGCCTAAAACAGCTCAGACAGACTAAGGCAACCATGTTCACTATGTTCGAGGAGATGAAAGCCAAGCGAAAAGTTAGGCAGAAAAATGAAAACTATAAAAAGTGATGAAGCAGATACGCAAAAGAGTCCGTTAGAAGTCCTAGAACTGATAAATATGACACATGAAATGAAATGAACACAATCAATGGATTTTAATAGCAAATGAGATAAAGATAAAAAAACACTAATGAACTAGAAGGTAAGTGCTCGGAATGAAATATGAAATTAAAACAAAAGTGGGGCAAGAGACTCAGAGAAAGCAGTGAGAAGGCTTATCATAAATTTATTTAAAATCTCCTGAATTTATTTTAAATGGATAAAGGACAGTGGCTGAGAGTTTTCCAGAATTTATGAGAATTCATAAACTCAAAAGACTCAATGACTCCCAGGCAAATTTAAATTCACATCTAAACATATCATAGTGGAGCTTCATCAAAACAAAGCGAAAATTTTATAATTAAAATCACCATAAAACAGCACGAAACTTGGGAGGAGACATGTATGATAGGAGGATAAACGTGCGAAACATAAACACATCACACTCCCACCAGTCCGGGCTGCTGAGGGCAGCAGTTCTCGGGCTTTTGGACCCCAGGTGTACTTACCCTCTCAAACATCATTGCTATGTCCCTGAAGAGGCAGGCTCACTTCACTCCCTTTCAAAATATATCTGCCAAATATCTGAATCTGAGAACTGTTTTGGTGTTTGAATGCTGGCTGTTAGTTCAATTTAAAATGGTGATCAATGAAAACCTACAATGCATATAAAATGTTTCGAAATTTAAAAAAAATTAGAGGGAAAAATAAATGGATGCAATCTGCAATATTAACTGTAAAATCCTGTGGTAATTTTGACAGTAAAATTATATGATCCTCTAAATAGATGCAGTTAAATAATTTGAAAAATTTGATATTGGCCAATAATGTAAAACTCACAAGAGGTGTGTAGCAAACATTGTACTTAATATTAATGTTAAAATGTTGAAAGTTATCCCTTTGTAATTGGGAATTAAACAATAATTCCCATTATCATCATTGCTATTCAATATGATACTGAGGTCCCAAAAAAAGCAAAAGATATAAGAATTGGAAAAAAAATACAAATATAATTATTCAAAGATGATAACATGGCATAAAATATTCACATATAACTTGTTATAAGTGTATTAGAGTTAGCAGGAAAGCTAGATTTAAAAAAACAGAATGGAAATCAATTGTATTTTCACATAGCAACAATAAAAATTCAAGGAAGAATATCATTGATAAATATATTAAAATACAAAATACCTGGGAATAAATCTAATAAAATATGTGCAAGACCTCTGTGAAGAAAATAACACAACTTTACTGAGAAACATTTAAAAGAATCTGCATAAATAGGGACACAGCATTTACATGGATTAAAAAAACTCGATAATGTAAAAATGTAAATTCTTCTCAAGTTGATCTACAGATTCAAGGTAATCTCAATCAAAATCCCCAAGTGCCACAAGATTTTTCCTGTGGAATGTTAAAAGACGATTCTAACATTTTGTGGAAATGCAAAGGACCAAGAAATCTAAAACACCCTCAAAGAGAAACAAGATGGTGCACACACAAGGACAGGCCACAGATCATAAGAAAGAGTCCAAATAATCTGTGACAAAGGTGCCAAGCACAGCAGTGAGAAAAAAATAAAAATAAAAATCAGTCCTTTAAAAAAGTGGAGTTGGAAAAACAGGATAAGCTCATGGAAAAAAGTATATTGAGACCCTTACTTATACACAAAAGTCAGTTTCAGGCAAACTGGAAACCAATATCCGAAGGACAATTTAGTAATGCTTTAAGAAGAAAACATAGGAGAAAATTTTCATAAAATCAGGGTAGGAAACATTTCTCTTAAACTAGATACAAAAGTACAAACAGCAGACAAAAAGACTGGTAAAATGAATTGCATGAAATTTAAGAATGACTATCCTTCAAAAGACATTAGAAGAGTGAAAAAAGCAGACCATGTGGAAGAAAATGTGTCCTAGAAAGGGTTACTATATAAAATATATAACAAAATCCTATCAATAAATAACAAAAGGCAGCCAAAACAATATAAAGATGGGCCAAAGATCAATTATTACATAAAGAGTAAATTCAAATGGCCTAAGAAAAGATACATTTCGGTCAGGTGTTGTGGCTCACACTTGTAATCCCAGCACTTTGGGAGGCCGAAGCAGGAGGATTGCTTGAGCCCAGGAGTTCGAGACCAGCCCAGGCAACACAGGAAAACCTCATCTCCACCAAAAAAAAATTTAAAAATTAGCCAGGCATGGTGGCGTGCACCTGTAGTACCAGCTACTTGAGAGATTGAGGTAAAAGAATTCCCTGAGCCCAGGAGGTCGAGGCTGTTGTGAGCTGCGAACATCATGATCATGCCACTGTATTCCAGCCTGGGTGACAGGGTAAGACTCTGACTCAGAAAAAGAAAGCAAAAGATGTATATCATTAATAATTCAGATAATGCAAATTTTTTAAAAAATGAGATGTTACTACACATCGACCAAGTTCCCTAAAATTAAAATGTCTGACATTACCAAATGTTAAAAAAGGTGTATTGCAACTAAAATTCAGGCAACAGCTGGTGGGAGTGCAAATTTTACATTCACACTTTGAAAAACTGTGGCATTATTCTCTCTCTCTCTCTTTCCTCTCATTCTCTCTCTACACACACACATACATATATAAATATATATATGAGACATATATATAATGTACAACTATACTATATATAACATTTAAAATATATAATATACATATGCAAAATATCTGTATAAAAAATATATATGCCCTATGACCCAGAAATTCTACTTCCTGCTCTATGTCTTATAAAAATACATTCTTTCGTATACTACTGTTTTTGTATAAGAACCTTCAGAGCAGCACTGTTATTGTTTATAACACCCTCAAATTGCAAACCACACAAATCTTTATTAACAGTCTTGTGCAAGGGATACTATCCCGCATTAAAAACAAATGAACAATACTGAAAAGTCTAAAAGCATTATACACGGACTGACAAGTCAGTTCATGAACTTGCCTCTAGGCACTTACACTGGCAGCACTGTAGTAACAACTCAGTAAGGTTTCATAACCTTGGTATATCAGTGTCTTACAGCTGTGTTCATATCAACATGTGGTGGTATCTTGCTGAGCAGCATTCATTATTGCTGTTTCATGTTTCTGTATGCTGTTGTGAGAATGCTGAAGCTCAAATTAGAGCAATGAACAAACATTAAATTCCTTGCTAAACTTGGCAAGAGTGGAAGTGAAATCAGGGTTAGCCCAAGTTTATGGGGACAATGTCATGAAGAAAAGGGCAATGGATTAAATGTTTTTCTGAGAGGAGAGAAAGCATCACTGAAGAGCAGTCAGGATGGATAGTAACGAGCAGAACTGACAAAAACATTGCAAAAATCTGTCAAATTATGTGTCAAAATTGTCAGCTGACTGTGAGATGCATAGCAGACCAAATAAACTTTGATAGACAAACAGGAAAATCTTAACTGAAGGCCTTGGCATGAGAAAAGTATGTGCAAAAATGGTCCGGAAGGAGCTCTTGCATCACGACAAGGCACCAGCTCACACAGCACCGTCTGAGAGGGAGTTTTTAGCCAGTAAACAAGCCAGATACAATGGTGCATACAGTAGGTTTGGAGCACACAACACTCTAAGTCAGCTAAGAGTAAGATTTTTCTTAATCTGTCAGAGAAGAGCATTCTGAAGTCAAACCCAACAGCATAATTAACAGTACTCTTTCAGAGCTGCACTGACATATTGCTTTGATAATGTCAGTAAATAGTCTTCAAAAGCAGTTTTCTTTGGGCAAATATGCTGGGAAAAGTCACATACTTTCTCCATCTCTATGAGGTTCTCAACACATGTAAAGGATGTGAAAATTCATTCACTAAAGAAATCTATCTCATTTGAGCTAATTCAGAGTTCCAGAAAATTATGTAGATGTTTCACCTTTTTCATTTTTATAGGAAATCAATTAGCATCTCATAGAACAATGGTTTAGAACATAATCCAGAAAATCTTAACTAGACATAGTCTTATTAGGACTGAAAACAAGCTAAGAATGCCCACTAGTATTTATTTTACAGTTCTTCTGGAAATTCTACTAATTGTAGTAACAAAAACCCAGAGGTGGGATGAAAGAAGGTACAAATACTAGAGCAGAGAAGAAAAAAAATCATTATTATTTACAGATGACACAACAGTCATCCTTGCAAGCACAACTAATCAGAGAAAAACTATCAAAACAAATAGAATAATTAAAAATGTTAGCCAGCTACAACATGGATATACAAAAGTACCAACAGTACATCAACAAAATCCAGAATGGCAATAGAGAGAGATCTAATGTGTAATAGAAACCAAAATGCAAATACATGGGAAAAAATTAAAAATGTGCAAATGCTCTAAGAAAAATAAGCACCTTATATAAGATCAACCTCGATAAGCTATCAGTCTGGATATTTAAGTATAAATGATTTTTTGGTTTTTTTTTTTTTAATTACTTTGTGTACCAGACTTGCTGCTTGCTGAAGTTTATTTCAGGTTTAAGATTTTGTGATCTTAGCCGGGCTCGGTGGCTCAGCCTGTAATCCCGCGCTTTGGGAGGCCGAGGTGAGTGGATTGCCTGAGCCCGGCCCGCGGGTTCGAGACCTGCTTGGGCAACTTGGCGAGACCTCATCTCTACAATAAATCAAAAAAAATTAGCCTGGTGTGGTAGTGCACACCTGTAATTCTGGCTACTCGGAAGGCTGAGGCGGAAGGATTGCCGGAGCCCAGCAGGTGGAGGCTGCGGTGGCCGGGAGCAGCCACTGCACTCCAGTCTGGGCGACAGAGTAAGACTCCAACTCAAAAAAAAAAAAAAAAAAAGATTTTGTGATCTTTACTATTAGAAGAGCTAAACCCTGTGAGTTATCAGAATCAGATATCAAGATTTAAGTAGAATATTTATATTTGCTTTGGAGTCTTTCATTCCTTTACTGCTATGGTAATTATAGTCTGAAATCCTTTTCTTGTTTGAATAATTAGTTTTAAACTACTTTAAATCTTCTTCGCAGTATTATGGGCTATTGACCCAGTAAATGAAATTACTGAGCCCACCGTACTTTTAATGCTTTAAAATGCTCAGTCCCTATGACCATGTAAAGCATAGTAATAAGCTAAAACTGAACATTACCACCCTTCCAGGACTCAAGACTGCAGAAACTAGACAAAGTAAACACCTCACTCACACTTTAGAAGATCAAAAGATAAAACCAAAATGCTGTATTGAATACTCTGGTAGATACCAGCCACAGTTTTAAGACCAGATTTCAGACTCAGGAGACTGTCTGAGTATCAACCTGTGGAATTCAAATGTATAACTCTCTATGGGATAATTCTGATAAAGAACAAAGACTGGTATCAAAAAACAACTTTCAACAAACGTAGCTTCAGAGCTCGAATTGGCTTTTATTAGCGATTCATGAATCCAGCAACCTCCACCTACCACACAGAAAGGCCCCTGAATGAGCTGAGGAGGTGGGTTTCGTCTGCAGGAAAGACTGAGGCAAACAGAAGCAAGGCACACAAAGCTGACTGGTCACTTCAGAGCTACTGTCCTTAGAGGAAGCAGAGGGGACTTCCTCACGCTGGCCCAGGTCGATGGGGTGCCGTGAAGCTGCTGGGTTACGTGGCACCCCCATGAGTGACTCTGCTCTGGTGTGGTCTGGTCTGTGGCGGCCTGGTGTAAGAGCTCAGTCCAAAATAATGTCTTCCCATCCATGTTACGGAACTCCGATTTATTGCCCTCCATGGGGCCATGGATGAAGAGCCATCATGGCATCTCCTAAGCACTGAATACTGTAGCAACTTCACAAATTTTAAAGATGAAAAAGAGGCCCTTCCGTTAAACCAGATCAATTGCCATAAAATGGCAAGGCAAAGCCAATCCAAACGGTAAACAAACCTTTATTCTGTTTCGTTTCACAAACTAGGTTTATGGACAGGAAACAGTAAGCATGAAGAGAAAGAAAAGAGAAGCTCTGAACCTTGGGGCGCGTCGGCCTTGAATCCCGTGAGACTGAGGTTATCATCACCTCTCTCCTGCCTCACAGCCAGGCTCCCACCTGCAGCCAGGTCTGAAACCCAGAGCCCAATTAACAAGCTAATGAATTATGTATGAATATGTTTTTGAGAAGCCTGAACACAAAAATAAATAGATAGCCTTTGCACCATTTCATTCACTTGGGGAAGGTTGACAGCGGGGTAAGCAGCGAAAAGTCAAATAACTTTTTTAGGAAAACAGTTTTACTTTCATGAAAACAGTGTTCATGTATTTGTAACTACCGTAAACAAACAAGAGCTTGTCAATACACGACCTATTGCTACTCAAGCCTCTGTATCACTAAATTTTAGGTGCGGCGTTTTACACGTGATAAAGTATAGGTCACACCTGAAAACCTGAGACTTCTTTCAACTGAATGTTTACTTCTTATTAGAAAGGACAAGAAGCTCACTACACAGTGGTCATCGCACTTCTGGCTCTTTTTGGTGCCTGTAAACCGTATCTGTCAATAAGGGGTGACCAATAAAGACATAATTTAAAACAAAAGCAAAAACCAAAAGGGCCAGGACTTTGCCAGTTTAATATGAAACTACATAATTGTATCATTTCAATCACTGCCTTCAACATTTCATCATATTTCACTTCATCTCATCTTAAGGTGTTTTAAGAAAATTATAGCCAAACCAGTTTCTGGCAGCCTAGGAGAATACACAGAAGGGTTGGCTCTATCCTCAGACCTCGACTCAGCTCCCAGGAGGCCACTTGAATGCAGATGTCACAGCTTCTGGAGGCTGTTTCCACACCTCTGCAACGCGTTTATTAGTTATTCAAGGGCAGCCTCTGCCTTGGCCCCATGGCAGCCTTAAGCAAAATTCAACACTGCTACCCATCCCCTGGAAAAAAAAGCCACCCACAGAGGTGGATGATGGAATCTTTGCTGAAGAGGCTCTGCCCATGTGGAAGGGGCCCTACCGCCCTATCTTTATTCTTCCACAGCATGCTCCCTGGACTCTTTGTTTCTCTCCATGTCTTTATGAAGTGCAGGCCTTGATCTCTTCCCATTCCTCCAAGCTTGAATCTTCACAGCCATCACTCGCTCAGTACACTTAAAGACCCTCCAGTGACCAGGACCCATCCTTCCTAGGAGTTAGTAGGGATTCATCAGTAGAAAATCATGTGATTAAATAAATTAAAGCACACACACATACACATTTGACAAGGGCTTTTCTATTTCCTGCATCATATCACGGGAGTATTCCCTTCAGGACTTGTAAAATCATTCTGTTTTGGTTTTAGCTCTGTGCTATGTTTTTTGGAAGATGCTAGTAATAAAGTTAAATGTGTTTTAGAACATATCGTATACTTGTTACCCTCATTTTTTTTCACACAAGTCTGCTTGGTAGAAAAATGTCACTTAGAAAACATCAGGAGATAAAACGTCAGATGCAGCTTGAGGATACACAGAGCTCAGGCTTCTATGCAGGTTGGGTAATGAACGGAGAGTGTGAATTGTGAATAAAATCATTCCTCTAGCTCCTGACGAGTGTTAGGGTGTGGACAGGGTGAGGGTGGATGGATGGATGGAGAGGAGAGGGAAGGGCACAGCACCAGTAACCCAGAGATCCGAGTACATGCAAAGAATTGCAACACACAAAGAGGTTAAGAAAGAAAAGTTTATTTAAAAGTAAAATAGAGAGAGAAAGAGAAGGGAGAGAGGAGATTCACCTCCCCAAGGTGGGGAAGGGGGCCAAAGCCAGGAAGCATGGCCACAGCCATAGCTCAAAGAGCACATGGCCACACCAGAGTCTAGCAAGGCAATGGCCGCTGGTTGCTTGTGGTTGAGTCCCCTAGATGGGATAAGATCATTAAGGTGATTGGGTGGTGGTCTGCTCCACATCATCACAAAGGGGCAGGCAAGTGCAGGTACTGACATCAGGTGACAGACAGCAGGCAGATGGGTGGGTTAGTCACATGATTGCTGCCATGGTGGGGTTTATTTGTATCACTTAGGTCACAAAGGACTGATTAGGTTAACCCTGGGGGGGGGGTTCCATGATAGGCTGCTGCTTGTTTTGCTGTAGAATGTCTGAATGCTTACTAATGATTATGCTGAGGCAAAATGACTAAACCCTTTCAATGAGGATACCTTCTCAGATCTAAGTTCTCCCATTGCCCCACCAAAAACAAAAAAAAAATCCCAAGTAAGAATCATGATCCTTTTGTAAGACTTTCTTTTTTTTTTTTTTTTTTTTTAGTTGATGTCTCACTCTGTCGCCCAGACTGGAGTGTAGTGGCCATTCCCAGCCACCACAGCCTCAACCTGCTGGGCTCTGGCAATCGATCCTTCCGCCTCAGCCTTCCAAGTAGCCGGAACTACTGGCGCGCGCTACCATGCCCAGCTAATTTTTTTTTTTTTTAATTTATTGTAGAGATGAGGTCTCGCCAAGTTGCCCAGGCGGGTCTCGAACCCGTGGGCTCAGGCAATCCACTCACCTCAGCCACCCAAGGTGTGGGATTACAGGCTGAGCCAAGACTTTCTTACGACAGTCTCATAAGACAACCAAGGCCCAGAAGACTCCACCAACAGTTCCCCGTCTCCTCTGAGTGATAATAAGATGGCTCCAAATCACGGCTCAAACACAGCACTGGGCTTTGTTTCTTAGAAACAAAAGGATGGTGTACTCCAAAAAATTTTTTTAAAAGAAAATTAATTTCACAATAGATTTCCTGGCTGGGTGTTGCAAGACTGTTCTCAAAATATAAAGTGTTCTTTGCAGCACTCTTTGGAAAACTGGTGGAGTTTTATGCATATTATGAATAGCCACAGATGGCAGTGAAGTGTATAATGTATGCAAAGGGGAATGGTTCCAGGCTGATATTTTCCCCTGGAAAACTTTCTAATACTTCCACATTAATAATGGGCCATTATCTAGAAATTGAAGCCGCGTAGGCCAAACACCACAGGCTTTGCAGTCAGGCTTTGAATGTGTTCTTGCAATTATCCAGTTTCAAGTTAAATGCAGTGTAGCCCATAGCTTCCCAAGCTGAGTTTTGACTTTTATTTTTGGCCAGTTGACCTGTGCTCTGGCTTCTAACTGCCACATGAGGTCAATCAACAAAAATATCCTGGATGAATGAGATGACACAGCCACCAAACCCTGAGTTCCAACTTTCAGGCTGGAAGTCCAACCTCTAATTTACTCCTGTCCCAGGTTGATTAAGCCCATTATTTAATGAAGTCTCCTTTGGTTGTCGGTCTATCAAATTATTTGTATTCATGGAGAGAAAGTGATAAGCCAAAATGCTAATTATTCATTTTTCTAAAATAAAAAGTCCATGCTAAGAATAACAATGAGTTATTAAAATAGCACTTTTCATCTGACAGAATTCATCTTAACGAGCTCTTTAAATGCAGGGATTTCCATCGCTGGACATCTTATTTAATAAAAAGGAAGATGTTTATTTTCTATCTACTCAATTTTGTTAGCATTGGGCATCAGCCTTTGAACATGAATACTTTTGGAAACCATGCCATAAGATGGGGAAAATCCAATGTTTAGAAACTGTTCAAAAAAATACTCTACACTTAACGTTATTGATTTTTATCATCATTCGTCCGTACCCAGATCTAAAATAGTGGTTCCGCCCAGAGCAATTTCTCCCCCCAGGGGACACCAGGCAATGTCTGGAGACATATTTTATTGTTAAAGTTGGAGGATCCTACTGGCCTCGAGTGAGCCAGGGACATTTCTGAAGAACCTTCGGTGAACAATGCTGCCTCTTCACAGCAAGAGTTATCCAGCCCCAAGTGTCAACAGTGCTGAGGTTGAGGAACCTAGTTCTAAAAGAAAGAAAGTCTAATAAGTAATCAGGTAATTGGGCTGCATAAGTGCTATGAATTTAACCTTTCCAGAGTTCCAAATCTTATTGTCTTCTCTTAAGTGTCTACCTTCTTCGAACAATACTAATTGTCCTAAATGTAGGTCATGCTTTCATTTCATACGTGTCTCAGTTTTGTGTGAGATTAAGTAGAAATTACTTTCTCTGATGAAAACTGGAGAAAATATGTACTGCTTGAGAAATAAGAACAATTGAAAGAAAAAAATCTATGGTAAGTAAAAAGAGGCGATAGGGATGATGGGGTAATAGTGAGTAGAATCAATTCCCATGTTATGTATTATGGAAGGAGGGAGGGAGAGAGGGAAGGGGGGTGGGATAGAGAGGGGAAGAGAGAGAAGGAAGGAAAGAAGGGGGGACAGAGGGAGGGAGTGGGGGGAGGGAGGAATAGAGAGGGCAAAGAGAAGAGTGAGAGAGGGAGAGGGGGAGAGAGAGAGGCCCTTAGTGGCTCACAGTTTGTTTCTGAGGCATTTTCGATTCTGCACACGTCTTGTGAGCTGGCTAATTTACCTTCTGCTGACCTTACCGCGTTACTTGCCCACATAACACACACTCATCCGTGTACCATCACCCAGCTGGGATGATCTCACACTCACAGCACACACTCACAACTAGATGCCTTGCACACACAAGGCCTGCCTCAGCGTAAGAGCTGACATGACTGTCATCACAATAACAAGTCAACCATTCATTTAAAAAATGAATAGGCATTTTGACTGTTGGAAGTAAAATAATTTGGAATGTATAAACAGCGTGCCATTTTTGTTTTATGCGTGAAGTCACAGTGTTGTATTTCCAGTGGACAGTCCTCAATTATTTTCTAACCACAAAACAACGCACAGGTTCAACTCCTTGTCTTCCTAGAGGACAAGCTCAAGAAAACATAGTTTATTTTCTAGACAGGTTTCTGTTTCCTTGGCACGCAAGTTCCTGGCACTAGAGAGCTGTGAGGCACACAATAGTTTGGAGCTGGCGAGTGCTGAGCATCTCAGCTCCCAGCAGCCCAGTTCCTCTGCCAAAGTCACCAAGCAGCACTCAGTCTCGGGAGCCAAAAGCCCTTGGGAGGGAACCGTCTTCCATGCAAGAGCTCAGTATGTACTCCATTAGCTAAAAGGCTGACTACCAGACACGGAGATTTTAGTAAATTACAGCTACGTTTCTCGGAATATGAAGGATACTGTGTCACAGGAGTTTTGTAGTTAATGTATCAATAACACAGACGGGGTCAATCGCCTTTATTGGTTAGCACCAAAGTCCCTCTCATTGGCTTAGGCTTAACTCAATACATTCCTTTCAAAAGCAAAGAAAACTTGGAGATGGGCGATAAGAATAGCTGCAGATAGTAGCAGAAAGAATCACCAGCATGTATTTACATGAAACGACTTATCCAAAATCCATGTATACGCCGAAGAAATGGCTTGACCAAAACAAAAAAAATGCACAAATAAAACTATCATGAGACCAACATAAATAATAAATCATTTCTGTAAATAAATGAGCACAGGGAAATCTGTCACAACCCACTAAAATAAGAATCATACAGATAACTGAGTCTGTGTGTAAGAGCTGGATTAAAGGTCAGTATGATACAATGTTAACAAGTGGTAGTAGACCATTTATAGGGAAAGAAAGAAAATCTACAGCTGCTTCAAACTGCTGACTATTATGAAAAATCAAGTTATGTAGATTCTTAGCAAATGGTACCAAAAAGCTAAGGCTAAGTATATAAACGATAAAAGCAAAAGTCTAAATCATCCAGAGAACAAATGCATTGGGATGTTTGATACTTGGCTCTGTTTTTGTGTTATTTTCTTAATAAGTATTATCATTTTTTTTGCTTTCTCCTTGACAGATAAATTGCATCCAACATAAAAATCTTCCAGAAATAATTAAAATACCACTGATGTGAGCCGTACTTTCTTAAAAGAGAACTTTTTAAAAGGAGGATGAATTAAAAGTGATCCCAAAGGTTAAATGATGGAGTGTGTCCAAAGATACACAGTTACCAATTAAAAACATATTTGTGATAATTAGCATTCAAAATAAACATGGAGATTTTAAGCTCTGAAATCCACATCTCATACTCTCTCACAAGGCATATCCATCCATAAAAGTAAATTAATCAAAACACCAACCACACAGAGCAAGACACTGCTGTCCGGCATTCCTGGATAGAAAAAACCTTAGAGAAACTGCTTGTGTTAACCCCGAAATCAACAAGGTCTCCAATGATCGTTGAATAAACGCCAAACCCCTTCCCATTCCCATGGCTCTGTGTGCCCTAGACTGGGTCATGGTCAACCCGCACGCTTAATTTCTTTACGTTTCTCAACCATGCCATGTTTCTGCCTCAGCCTCAGGATCGAGAATATTCTATGTCTTTTCTCCTGGAATTCTTTGTCCTCCACTCCCCTTCCCATTTTGCAGACACCTTCTCATGATGCAGGCCCGGCTGGGATGTCCGCTTCTCCTGACCACCCAATCAAGCTCAAAGTAACTAGGCCCCTTTATGGAATGCAGGATTGCATCTTCAGAGACACTTACCCTGGTTGTCATTGTGTACTTATCAATCCATCTACTAATTCATCGTCAGTCATTCCCCTTAGACCCTAGGTTTCTTGGGGGAAGAGAGTATTTCGTTGGCCACTAGATCAACAACACTAACAAAGTGGCTGGCTCAAAGCAAATGTTCCATAAACATTTTTGAATGCATAAAAGTAGATTCAGATGCACACTGGCTAAGAGACTTAGATGTGCCGGCCGCAGTGGCTCATGCCTGTAAGCCCAGACCTTTGGGAGGCGGAGGCAAGAGGACTGCCCGAGCCCGGAGGTTCAAGACCAGCCTGGGCAAACTGATGAGACCTCGTCTTTACAATAAATCAAAAAATTAGCTGGGCCTGGTGTGCGCACCTTAGTTCTAGTTACGTGGAAGGCTGAGAAGGAAGGATGGCCTGAGCCCAGCAGGTCGAGACTGTGGTAGCAGTCATCATACTCCAGCCTGGGCAACAGAATGACACTTTGACTCAAAAAAAAAGACTTATATGGGATGCTTAATGATAGAGTAATTTTAACACCATTATCCAACATCAATGTTAAATAGGCCCCATTTTATTTACACAGAATCTTACAGAGAATAAGTCCTAAACATTTTTTCAGTGCAGCGAATTCTAAAGAATCACCAAGAATATGGAGACCTCTGGTACATTGGGACATATATTTCACCAACCTTTTATTGAACCGAGAAGCAGCATAAAATACACTCATTGTAGTCAGTGTCTAAACCACACAAACATATGCCTGTGTGTACACAAGCAGACGTGAGCACATGGTTCAAAACACACCAGCCAGCAGAATCCAAGGCAGGCCCCGCTGGACAGACTGTCCTGAAATAGGAATGTGAGGATTTAGCCCCAGAGTTCTTCCTCTCCTGAACTTGTCAAAAATCACTTCCATAACCTGCATATTCCCTTAGCATCCAAGAGGCCTAATATGAAATTTCAGATAAAGTACCATATTGAGTTACAGAGGCTGAATTTATGATAGACTTGAATTTGTAATAAAAAAGGTTATGATGACTGGAGAAGCCAGGATCACCAGGTTTTTCTTATTTGTGCAGGCAATGTGAAAATGGAGGATGGGTTTGAAGACCAGAAAAATAAAGGATAAAAGTATAGGCGGATTATTCTTCTACATATGAAATTGACAAATTATTTTTCATCTCCATGTTTCAGAGAAAAGAAAAACGGCGATTTTAAGTGTCATTAGAAAAGGATACAAGGTGAAACTTTCCACTGCAACTTTAATGATGCTAATAGGCTGTAGGTTTTATAATAACAAGCACATTATTTTGTTCCCTGTATAACTCCAGCATCCAGAATAGTGTCTGACATCTATTAGGCATTCAATAAGTAGTTGTTAAATGAGTAATAGTAATAGTAACTACTTATTAACCACTTTTTAAGAAACTATACTAGAAAGTTCATAGGAAATATACCAATGAACAATCACACCAACCTTAGGAGGAAGGTTTATCATTACTACGAGATAGATGAGTTCACAAAATCCAAATAATTGTCCTCAAGGAACAGAGAACAAAGCCAGCCCTCACATCCAGGACTGGTAGACCGCAGGGTCTGCTCTGTTAACCACTGCACTGAATCAGCTCCTTGGACATGCAGAATTGTACAAAGGAGAAATGTGCCCACGTTTTACAAAGATGTGCAGGAAAAAAAAAAAAGCAGAATGTAAGATGAACCACAGAGCCAAAGAACGGGGTCTATTTCTGTGCAATCAGTTCACGGAAGCTGCAAGCATAATGCCAGGAGACATTACCAAGGTGGCTCAAGGCAGGACAGTGGTGGGAAGGGTCGTTCGAGAAAAAGAGATGGCAAGTAAAGAAAGAGATTATTCCTTTCCATGGTAACGACCATACCTCTGGCCACAACGTAGCCAGCGCTGCCAGAACCTCACAGGAACAAGGCAGACCCTGCTTTTCCAAAGAGTAATAATGAAAAAATAAAGTCCTGTGGTGCCTTTCCTCTGGCGGCTCTGCTTATAAATTCATAGCACAGCATGGAGGTTATTAAAATCCCATATGTGAGAACCGCACACAGCACAAAGAGATATGAATTGGCGTTCCATGGAGATAATGCTATCTAATGGGCAAAACAAGAAGTGGGCTTTCATTTTTATTCTGAATACGTCTGAAAAGGGCTCAGCACTCAACCACCAGGCACGGATAGCTGGCCATCCAAAGACCGTCCCGTTCCCCCCTTCCTTCCTATGGATTAATAAGTGGGATGTAAAGGGTAGGGTTGTTATCTGCCCAAGCCTGGGTATTCCCATGACATTCTTTCTATACTTGCAGCTGTTTGAAATGGAGTGGATTAAAAGCTTCTCAGGCTGCCTCGACACAGAAGAAAAGCAGAGCACAGATCTCCCCTGCGCCCTCTCACGGCATCGGGCAGGCCAAGGAGTCAGAAGAAGCTCAGGATTTCTGCTTGAGTCCACCAGGGCCCCGCCTTGAGACCTAGGGTGGGCAGGCTCACTGCTTTGTTGCTGCTGGGTTTGTTTGTTGAAGATGCTTTTTCACAGTCAGAAAAGGCTGGTCCTGCTGAATATCCTAGCAGTGGAAATAAAATACAACTAAGGTAGCAAATGCCCTTCTATAGGACCTGGGAAGGAGAACGGGATGCAGCACCCCAGGCCAAAGAACCAATCGTAAGAATATCCTATGACCTCTGTGAACAAAATGCTCTACTTATATAAAATCTCCTAAATCACTCAACGCTGTCATTTAATTCTTAAGACAAAATAATAATTTTAACTTACATTCAAAACTAAATCATCTAGGGCTGGGCACATTGTCTCACGACTGTAATCCCAGCACTTTGGAAGGCCAAGGTGGGAGGACTGCTTTACGCCAGGAGTTCGAGACCAGCCTGGGCATCATAGCAAGACCCCATAAGACACACACACACAAATTTTAATTGGTTGGGTGTGGTGGCATGCACTTGTAGTCCCGGCTTCTCAAGAGGCTGAGACAGAAGGATCACCTGAGCCCAAAAGGACGAGGCTGCAGTTATCCAGAAGAGCACCACTGCACTCCAGCCTGGGAGACAGAGTGAGACCCCGACTCAAATAAATGAATAAATACCTACACACATACATACATCTTCAAAAGCAGGTCAAGTTGTGGTCATAAACACATGGACCAAGGGACAGGCAGAAAACTCTACTGAAGAGTTAGGAAGTTTAAAGTCCAACCACAACACAAAGTAGTTCTATGGCCTTCTCAAGCTTCCACCACCAAAAACAAGCCAAAAAACATCTGAACAGAATCGGCACTGAAAGTCTACACTGTGTGGCAAAAGTGAGAACAAAGACACAAAATTAACTAGCGTGCGGAGTCTCCGAGTTGGAACATCACCCATTCGTTCAGCAAACACTAAGGAGCACTCGTGGTGTGCCAGGCACTGCTCCGTGCCCTGGGGGATTCTGCAGAAAGACAGACAAGGTCCCTGTCTTCGTGGGCCTCGCATTTGGTGCTGCGAGGGGAGGTAGACGGACACCTCAAACAGTTCCAGAGTCACCACGGTTAGGGAACATCGAAGGTCTTGGTTAATGACTCAACAGTTCCTCAAGGAAACCTTGAATCCCCAATGCGAAGAAATAAATATTGCTGAGTCTTTGCTGGTGGCTTGAACAGTCTTGGGACCCATGGGATGGTCTTCATTCAGGAAGCAGAGAGCCAGAAAAAGCCCACCACAGAGCACGAAGAATGCAGTCAAAGGAAAGACCAAGCTGGAGGGGGTGAAGGCTGGAACGAGCCCCAGGGTGGAAGAGTGAGGATGTTGGGTCCTTAACTGGGACCTTCAGACCTCTTACAAACCTCTGCTGACCTGTGCCAGCCACCTATCACATCTGAAAAGGCAAGATTTTCTTCTGCTAGTCATTTGGATAGTACCTCTCTTTCAGAAATCTTCTACATGGAAGCGATAAAGACTCTCTCACTGGCTATCAGGAGATAAGAATGTGGAGCAGGAATGAATCAACACTCAAGCCTGGCCTTGGGGAACGCTGGGTTCCAGGTTGAACTCCAAGCCAAGAGTTATGAGGGTGTCAGGTACATCACTTGATCTCTCGCTGTTATTATCTCAAATGCCAACTGCAGATAACAGCACCTACCCCGTCCAAATTCTCAGGGTTGTCAGGAGGATAGAAACAAAACAGGTTTTAAAACAAGGAAGGGACACATTTGAAAAGCTTACAGCTGTGCCACGCAGTTTGCCCTGGTTTGAGTCTCTTGGCTGAGAGAAATAAAAATAGCAATCACAATAATAGTAATTGCTATGATCGACAGTGTGCTAAATACACGAGCTAGGTACTTTCTCATCTAGTCCTTTCAATACCCCTGTGGGGTTCCCATGAGTATTTGCCATGCATTGCACAGAGAGAGAGCTGAGGCCTGAGATGTTAAGTGTTTTGGGAGAATTCGCAGATCTGGTAAATCAAACTCAAGCCTCTCTGACTCCTCCAAGTTAAACCACTATGCCTTTCTGGTTCTTTCTCATCTCTCAAGATTCACTTCAGGTCAGGCATGGTGGCTCACGCCTGTAATTCCAGCTTTCTGGGAGGCCAAGGCGGGAGAATAGTTTGGGCCCATGAGTTCAAAACCAGCCTGGGCAACATAGCAAGACATCATCTCTATGAAAAAAAAAAATCAAAATATTAACCGGGTGTGGTGGCACATGCTTGTAGTCCAGCTCCTTGGAAGGCTGAAGCAGAAGGATTGCCTGAGCCCAGGAGGTAGAGGTGCGGTGAACCGTGATCATGCCGGTGCACTCTGTCCTGGACAAGTGAGACCACGACTCAAAAAACACACGAAAAGATTCACTTCAATTCAAGTCAGTGCAATTCAATTTAATTCAATCCACCAACACTTTTTAAACATATAGGCTTTCAGAATTCAGGTAGCGTACACATCTATCGAAGGGGACACACACATGCCCTCGCTAGAAGTTCCAACTCAGCCGCAAATGAGAGCACAGAGGAGGCAAGGTGACCACACAGAGAAGGGACCTATGTCTGTGTCCTGGCGCTCACCACTTGGTGCCCTAGGACAGCACTAAGCTCATGGCGCTCTCTAGGGTCACAGCATCCAGCCAGAGCTGAGAAAACAAATCCTTCCCATCTTATGATGTCTGACACTCACACTGAGGTACGCAGCTCTCTTTAAGCTCCTGGTTCTATCATAAGCCAAACTTGTCGTCAAGTGAAAGCTCGTCTTCATCCACAGAGAGAAAACAGAGTCAGTTCCCAAAATATCTCTGCTTCGAGCTTTCCAGAAAGCCCATCTTCCTGATTGCTCAATATAGTTCTAGGTATTAGAGGGATTTAAAACAAATATAAGGAATGATCCAATTCTCCAAGGTAATTATAGAAGCAATCACACACATTTATGGAGTACTTACTTTTGTGCCAGATACTGTTGTAAGTAATTATATTGGTTCATTTAATTCTCAAAACAGCACTCTGACATAGGCCTTGCTATTTCTCCTATTTTCCAGTGAAGAGAAGGAGACAGAGTTTCAGTGGCTTGCCCAAATATTAGAGCTAGGCCTTCACCCAAGTAGTCATCTCCAGGGGTGTGTCCCTAACACTAACCTTAAGCCTAGCCACACGTAATCTCGGTGAGGAGGAAACAGACTTGAAAGAAATTAAGTAGCACCACAAGCTGGTATATTTATTTGCATAATAAATAAAAGATAAGAACACACTCATGAGGCTCAAAATTAAGAGCCTATTATTAGGTGAAGGAAGATCTGTGGAGGATATAGACCGAACCCCCCAAAATTTCGTCTGTTATTAATGTTTGCCAACCTTTTTTCATTCGGAAAACATGTCTGCATTTGTTATATTGAGGTATTTTAGGGTTTTAAAAATACATTTTTAATAAAGCATAGCATGTCTATAGAAAAAAACAAAACACTATGCTAACTTGTAAAACTACAGCCTAATTTACTCTGTTTTGAAATTTATAAATGGAATACAGTGACCCGCATTCCCTGTGTCTGGCTTTGTGTGTTCATCATTGTCTCTGCAAGATTCATCCATGTTGCTGTGTGTAGCACTAGTTCATTTAAAAAAAAATTTTGGAAGAGACAAGGTCTCGCTATGTGACCCGGGCTGGTCTCCAACTCCTGGCCTCAAGGGATCCTTCCACTTCAGTCTCTCAAAGTGCTAGGATTACAGGCATGCGTTGTGATGCCCTGGCCCATTCAATGTTTTGTTATTTGAATATACGACATATAGTTTTTTTATTCTATTGTTCTTGAGCACGGGGTTACTTCTAATTTTTATTAACATGATTGTACATTTCCTTGCCAAATGTACACATGGATGTTAGTTATCTAAGAATGGAATTACTGGGTCATAGGATATGTGTAAGTTCTTGCTACCTTTTTGTTATTGATTTACAGTGTATTTCTACTGTGAAATACTCTGTGATTTCAATCTGCTGAATTTTTTTAGACTTACTTTATTGATCATTATGTAATCAATTTTGGTAAACGTTTTATGTTTATTTGAAAAAAATGTATTCTACAGCTTTTGGGTGTAGAGTTCTATACAAGTCATGTAGGTCAAGTTTGTTAGCTGTGTTGTCCAAATCTACTCTATCCTTACTCGTATTTTCTCTGCTAATGCTACCAGTTAAAGAGGGAAGGGTTGATTCAAATATCCAACTATGACTGTCAAATTATCTATTTATCTCCTTAGTTTTATCAGTTGTTGATTTAAATATTTTGTAGTATTAAATACATACCTTTTCCAATACTTGATGTGTTTGTAACTATGATGTGTTTGTAACTATGATGTGACCTCTTTCATTTTTAGTAAGACCACTTTACTTAAAATCTACAATGTCTCAAATCAGTGTAGCTACACTAGCTTCTTTTTTATTGTGTTTGCATAGGTATATCTTTTTCCCATTCATTAATTTTCAACATTTCTGTGTCCTAAAATTATTATTATTTTCTAAAAGTATTTTATACGTAATTGAGAAATGACTTTTCATAGGAACATTTAGGTCATTATATTTCATGTAAATACAGATATATTCAGATTTGATAGATTACATTCCTCTTTGTTTTCTATTTTCATTTGTTCTTTGTTTCTATATTTTTTCTTTTAAAAAATTAACCAAGTATTTAAGATTCTTCCCATGTCTTCTGCATTTTTTACTTTTACATTCCTCTATTATTTTTCTTAGTAATTACCCTAGAAATTGCATTAGTCATCCTTGACTTATTCGAGCATAATATAATTTAGTAACTCCAGCAATTCCTAAACATTGCAAGACCCTTATGACATTTGGATACTCGCTCCTGTTCTGGCATTTCTGGCCATTATGGCATTACGTCTTAACTTCACTCAACGTTATTCTGTTTGTTTTCTACAACATTTATCTCCATTTTCCTTTTACAACTTTTCCCTTTTCCCTGTTCTTCATTCCTTCTTTCACTTCTGTACTTTCACTTGGGATCATTTTCTCTTGCCTAAACAATTCCTTTTAAAACTTTAGTGTGGGTCTGCTGGCCACTCATTTTCTGCTTTTGTTGCCCACAAAACATCTATATTTCATTCTTATCTTGAAGGGTTAGGTTGGGAGTTATTGTTCAGCACTTTGAAGATGCTAATTCCATCAACTTCTGGATTCTACCATTTCTTTTGAGAAGGCAGCTTCAGTCTTACCTACTGTTACTTTGAAGGTGGGGGGTGTTTGTTTGTCTGTTTTCTGGCTGGCTTGAAGATTATCTTTTGTCTTAGGTTTTCAGCAGTTTTATTCTGATGTGCCTAGGCATGGTCTTATTTGTATGCTGCAGGGTATTCACGCCGCTCCTTGAGGCTTTTATTGGTCTTGAAACATTCTCAGTCACTATAGTTTTACATGTTACTTCTGTCTCATTTTCTCTCTCCCTAATTTCTGGTATATTTATGCCAAGTATACATACGCTATGCCAGTGTTTCTAGTTTTATCACTAGGTGTGATAAGTATTTTTTATTTTACTAAAAATCCCCATAGACCAATCTTGTCATAAAATACCTACAGATGTCATAACCATTTATAAACACTTTATATTGACTTATCTTGTCAGAGACAAGTACCAGAAGAGGTCTCAGGACCATACTTCGGGAAGCACCGTGCAAGATTTCTCACTGGGTAGCACATGCCGGTAAACTCTTCTATCTTTTATCCTTTGTCTCTGGATGCTTCAATCTGTTATTTTTACTAACATTTTCAGCTTTACGAATCATCTCTTCTACTACATATAATTTGCTATTAAATACATCTCTTACATTCTTAATTTACGTTTTGCATTTCTAACATTTCTGCTTAGCCCTTGTCTAGGGATTCTAGTTGTAAAATAATTTTGTATCTGTTTTCTTAAACATATTAATTATAGTTATATTAAAACCTGTGTAGTCATCTCAATATATTAACAACTTGCAGTTTGTTTGTTTTCTCTTAGGAATTGATTTATTTGGTCCTATTTCCTGACATGCCCTGTAATTTTCTATTGACTATCATACATTCTAAGTAAAACAAGTATTTAGGTCCTGGATAAGGCTGTCTTACCTACATAGTAGATTCCATTTTCTTCTGGAAGACAGCGCATAGACAGAATATCTTGATCCAGTGGTGAATACCCTATTTTCAGTTTGCCTGTACAGTTGGAGTCTAACTCTTCAGAGTCTCCATCGAGACTCTGCAGAGAGCTCAGAACTACAATTTCTGTCTCCTCAGTTTCGTAGGATTGCTTAAATCTCTGCTTAGATGCATGGCCTTTTAACAGCTGCTTTCTTCATGGCCGGTTGTGACCAGTGCAGAAATCTGCAAATTCCTCAGGGAAAGTCACATGCGAATGGTGTAGTTTCCCTTTCTCCAGGACCCTGGTCCCTCACCTTATGGATGTCTGACTATTCCCAAGCATGAATTTTTGTCTAACAATTCCACTGAAATTCCTGTAAGATCTAGGCCACTACTTTCTGTTCAGGTTTTGTGCCCTTTTTATGTACTGCAAATGCATCACAGGAAAAATCCCACAAAGGTCCTACTCGCATCAATCCATTTCCTTCTCTCAGTGGTCTTGGCCCCTCAAATTCTGCCCCTTCTGGCATGCTCGAATATCTTCAAACAGTAATTGACCCAGCTTCTTGTTGGGAGGGTTAGTCTGATAACAGCAACTTTATCATGACTACAAGCACTGTGGCCTTGTGAAGATTAAAAGTCTAAAAATAGCTAACATTACTAAATAATAGTAATACCAAATAAATGTTTACTGATATTATTATTGAACCTATTGGCTAACTTTTATCAGGGGAATCTTTTAAAATAATGTTCTTAGGAGTCCTTATTCTAATCTCCCAATTCCAAATGTTGATTAACAAACTGTCCTCTAAAAACAAAAAAGTCTTTTTTTAGCCACTGAAACTATTTTCAAACAAAATCGTATGCAGATCCCAAACAAGTGAATCCAGTGCAGCCTGTTCTGTGCACTCCTATCTCAGTCCTCCTTTGAAATAGATATTGAAATAGATAAATAGATAATAGGTGGCAGATAATACTTCTGAATCAGACAGCCCTGGAGCCCAAGAGCTCCAAGGAGCCCATTTTAAAAACGACTGCCATCATGCCAATTTCTGAACACTGCATCTCTTAGTACAAAATAGACCATGAACATCAATGCCATAACTTGGGAATGATTCATTACCCTGTGTTTTATCCCATTTAGATCTCATTAGAGAAAAACTCAGGATTTAGACATGTGATATTGCACCTGGATATATTTCGCCTAAATATACATGTGATATTGCACCTGGATATAGTTCACCTGACTAGACATGATAGTGCACCTGGATATAGTTCACCTAAATATAAATGTGATGTTGCACCTGGATATAGTTCATCTAACTTATGCATTTGATATTGCACCTGGGTATAGTTCACCTAACTATGCATGTGATATTGCACCTGGACATATGACCAACATTTTCTAGTGGTTGTTACATATCACTCCCTCTCTTCAGAGCTCACCTGAATCCAGGTTACCACTATATGGTCTCCAGAATGTGCTAAATACGCGTAATTCCACAAGTACTGAGCTAGCTCATCACCCAGAGTGAACGAGCACCAGGTGAAACCACCTCACACTGACAGCTCCAATGCAGGAGGTTCTGAATGCCAGTCCTGGACTTTGTTGCTGGAGAGTCTGCATAGAAGTACGCGCCATAGCATGAAAGCACCAGGAAGGAAAGAAGGAAGGGAAATGATGCATATTCAAACATGCTGTGTGGAAGAGTAAACCTTCTAGGCCCACATGGCAGTGTCACACTGAAATACGTCCAGGTGCAATATCACATGCATAGTTAGGTGAAGTATATCCAGGTGAAATGTCACATGCATAGTTAGATGAACTATATCCAGGTGCAATATCACATGTGTATTTAGGTGAACTATAACCAGGTGCAATATCACATGTCTAGTTAGGTGAAATATATCCAGGTGTAATATCACATGCATAGTTAGATGAACAATATCCAGGTACTATCACATGCGTATTTAGGTGAACTATATCCAGGTGCACTATCTCATGTCTAATCAGATGAAATACATCCAGGTGCAATATCACATGCATATTTAGGTAAAATATACTTAAGTGAAATATCGCCAAAAAAAAAAAAAAGAAAGAAACATCACACTGAAAGGAATAGAATTCAACAAATACAATAATGTAAAAACAATTCCAGTCTCACTTTGGTCTCTCTCTTTCAAAAAAAAGACAAACAAGTAGATAAGAAGATAATTCTCCTCCTCCTTCTTCCTTTTCAAATTGAAGTATACACTCCAGAAATAGGTAGAAATCATAAATGTGTAGTTTGAGGGATTCTTCCGAAGTGATCATGGGCATGTAACCCCCACCAAAGGGATGAACCGGAATGCCGCCAAGTCCCTGGAAGCCCCACCTGCCCTTTCCCGGTTACTACCCTCCTGGCTCCCAAAAGGCAACCACTCTCTCAAACGTAGATTAGCTTGGCCTGCTTCTGAATTCTCTAGAGGGAGAATCATGCACATGTCGCTTTTAACGTCTAAATTTTTCTGTTATTATCTTGTGAGATTCGTCTACATTTCACTCTTTCCTTTTATTTATTTCTGGCTATATAAGGTTCCATGAACATTCCATAAAAAATACAATATATTTATCCATTCCATTGTTGATGAAAACTTTTATTACTCCCAGATATGGCCATTATGAATAAAATGGCTATCAGCATTGATGTACATGATGTCCAGAGGTCATATACTCATTGTGCTGCGTATGGGGGAGGGGGTGGCAAAAAAACCAGAATTTATTTATAAAAAATTGTGCATTTATTCCAACATGTTTAAACTTCAGCCACCTTCAAAGTACTCTCTGTTTGATGCAATACATCTATCGAGATGTTTTTTCCACCGCTCAAAACAGTTTTGAACTCATCAATTTTGATGCCTTTTAGTGCTTCTGCCGTTTGGGGTTTCACTTATTCCACATCAGCAAAACGCTTCCCTTTGAAGACATTTTTACTCCTGTGAAACAAAACAAAGTCATTTGGGGCAAGATTGGGTGAACAGAAAGGGTGGGGCACGGGGGTCATGTCTTTTTTGGTCAAAAACTGCTGAACACTCAGTGCAAGGTGGGCAGGTGCACTCGTAAATCGCCCATCAAGAAATGGGCAAACGTGTTGAAAGAATCTCCAAAAAAAATTCTGCGTTCAGCAGAACACACCCTCTCACAACAACTGGTACACTGATGCTGATGGGCTCCTAGAACACTTACCTAGTGAGAGAAACCTGTACTACAAGGGGCCCACCCCCAAAAGATGATTCTGGGTTTTCTTTCTTATCCCTCCCCCCATACACCTAGAAGTAGTATTGCTATGTTATAGGATACACATATGTTGAATTCTAATCGCAGTAAAAAGTTCACGACAGGGGTTGTATTACTTACACTCACATCTGCAGAACTCGAATTCCTGTGTATCCTTGCCAATACTTGGTTCTGTCAGTCATCTTCAGTCTGGCTATTCTGGTAGTATTTTTATCCTCACTATGGCTTGACTTTGCACTGCCCCCATGAGGGTGAAGTTGAGTGCCCTTTCACTCGTGTACTGCTCATTTCACGATCCTCTTCTGTAAGTGCCTGTTCACGTTTCTTGCCCATTTTAAAGAACATTTCCCACATGTCTCTTTTTGTCCTTGTCCTTTTCTCTCAAGATCACCTCTCTAACCTCCTCTATTTTCTTTGATGGAGAATGACATGGCCAAGCTGCCATGATTTTCTCGTTGCCTCCTTGCTTTCTCCAGTCTTCAGACTCTCCAACAAAGGAGACTTAGGACCCATGTAGGTAGGTGTCCCTGCTCTCTTCCTTCCCTGCTGCTACTCCCTATATCCTCTTGTTTCGGCAGTGCCAAAACCTGGAAATCTTCTCTTTAGAAAATTCTTGTACGCTCCGTGTGTGTGTGTGGTTTTTAACTCTCTTTCATGTCTCTACCACTCCCCTCAACCACGTGGGACACCTGGCACAGACTGATTTCACAGATGGGCTAGGAGAGGAAGGACACACAGGGAGCCACGCTCAGGTCTCAGATGCCAGATTTGACCCTTTTCCAGGAGAAGCCTGCTTTTTTGGGAGATGAGCCACACATCACAAGGAGACCGAGCTGCCTCTCAGCTCTCCTCATCTTTCTCCAGGGCAGGCTCATTCCTCAGTAACCCCAAACCAAAAGGCTTTATCAGAATCTCTGTCTTTCTCCACCATGAAAAACTACTTGGCCACAGTTTGACAGGCACAGATGGTACCACCAGCTGCAAGTTTTTTCAGTTCTTGTTGACTCTAAATTGCCCTTCGTATTAATCTTTTCACAGTTTGTTCAGCAGAATGGGAGATGCAGCCAAAACTCTAACCCGGGAATCAAATTCATGGTGGGAGATTTAGCAGGGTCTGCCGGAGGTAAGATGGGGTTAGGGATATTGGCACGATGCACAGAAAAATAGCCTGGGAGGAAAACGTATAGATAGTCAAAATTAATTAGGAATTGTTTAAACAAAAGGTCAGAACCCATAAAGGGAAAAAAGAGAGAAAAACGTTCTTAAGTCCAACAATAATTTTTCTGCTGAACTGAAATGCTGCCAGGGTTCTACAACAAAGAAGTTGGGAGTTATGGAAATAAAAGGAAAGAACATTCCAAGGAAGTGCTGTCTGTGTGGTTAGAATAGCCTAAGAGGACCATTCTGACTGTGTGAATTGCCAGCAGATCTAGATGATGCTTTACACAGAAAACACTAAAAAAAGCAACTCTAAGAATCATTTACATATATTCTGGGTCCTGTATAAAATAAGCATCATCCATTCTCTACAAGAGAGTCTATCAACAAGGATGGCTAGAAAGATAGGGGTCATTGATCATGTTTTTTGCTACTAGGGATAAATGTTACTAGCTCTGACAATTTCCTCTCATCTTCCCAAAGTAAGAGCCTGTGAATCCATATCCGACCTTTTTTGACTCTTGGTTTTTCGAGTCTAAACTACGATTTCAGATACCAAGGCCATCAGTCTAAGGGAAAACTTAGCCAAGAGGCCTGCAAGAAGTCCTCTTCACCCCAAACACAGTGATATGGTGAAATTTGGTCTTCATGTGAAAAACCTGGAAAGAGGGTGCTGCCATAGAGTTGGGGGTGAACAGCATCAAAAGGTCTGTACGCATGTCGGGGGCACTGTCTTCTCACCCTGAGAAATGGCACCAAGTCACTGTAACCTGCAACTTTCCCCACCCCCGTCAACCCTGTTAGACACTCAGGGCCAAGTTTAGTTACACCATAGCAAGTATTTGAGTTTTTCCATGTGTTAGACAAGGCACTAAGAACTTTACATCCAGGTGGTGAATCCTCACAACAATTCTGAGGTAGGTTCCATTTTAAACTTCCTTTTATAGTTGGGGCTTAGAGAGTTTAGGAAATAAAATGAGGTCCCCCACGCAGATCCTAAAAGTCCAAGGCCTAGATGCCCAACAACAGGGTTGTCTCTGCTCCTTGCTTCAGGGGTCCTGGACAGCCCCAGTCTTCAATTCCCCAGGCATGTCCTAGAAAAATGTGATTTAATGCTTTCTTCTTATTCAAGATTTCTTTGAGCTAATTCTTCAGACATGCATTGATTTTCACTTGTCTTCCTTTCTGCAGTGTCACTGTACTCAGGTGATTTTATGTTTGTTCCATTTGTTTTGAGTGAATGTGTATGGGGTATTTGGGTCTACTATTTTTATTTATTTTTAAATTTAACTTGTAGGTAAGACAAAGTAACCCAAAAGGGAAAAAAAGGAATATAATACTAGGTGACTTTGCTAATTTGTAGATGCATATTATAATACCTAGAGCAACACTAAGAAAACTATTCAAAGTGATAGACTCCAAAACACTGTATGAGTAAATAAATAAATACAGGAACTTAAAAATGTTCAAGTAACCCTAAGGAAGAAAAATTCACTCAACAAACAGATGAGAAATGGAGGAAACAAACAGAAGACAAATAAAATGGCAGACTTAAGCTCTAACATATCAGTGCTTATCTCAGATATAAAGGGTCTAAGTACACCAATTAAAAGCCAGGTTTGCAGAGTGCAGAGTACATAAAAACAACAATCCAATAATATGCTGTTCATAAGAACTGATATACTCAACAACTTGGATGAATCTCTAAGTGAATTATGCCGAGCATAAAAAGTCAATCTCAAAAGGTTACACAGTGTATGATTCCATGAATACGACATTCTTGAAATGACAAAATTATCGCTATGGAGAACAGATTAGTGGTTGCCAGAAATAAGGAGTGGGGAGAAGGAGGAGGGTGGCCATGGCTGTACAGATCACAAGATATCTTTTTGATAGAACTGCTCTGTGTCTTGACTATGGTAATTGTCATGCAGACTTACACATGTGATAAAATTGCACAGCAGTAAACATACACATATGCAAATATGAGAATGCACGTAAAATTCGTGAAATCCGAATAAGGTCAGCAGATTGTATTAATGCCACCTAATTGTGATATTACACTATATTTATGCAAGGCGTTACCATTAGAGGAAACTGGACAAAAGGTACATGGAATCTCTCTGTACTATTTCTCACAACTGCATGTGAATCTACAATTATCTACAAGTAAAAAGTTTTGTGCTTTTTAGAAAAAGGGGAGAGGAAGGAGGAAACATACACTGAAAAGTAACAGTCTCCCGTCTACCTCTGTCTCCTAGTTCCTGCATGTCCCTTCCCCAGGAGTGACCACTGTGACATTTTCAGACATCTCCATCCCCAGTTAGTCTGTCTCTTCACACACAAACATGGATGAGTGCGCAAACATATGGATTTGCAGGCTTTATACACGTTTTAACACTATACACACTTGCCCCCACCTTTATCAATTTACATTTGAGCTTCCAGTAGTGATGGAGCTCCTTGTTTTAACAGTTGCATAGTATTCTACTATATGAATATATCCTTATTTATTTATTTATTTATCCCCCCCCCACCTTTCCTGATGTCTTTAATTAATCCTTTTTTCACAGAAAAACATGATCCGAAAAAACAAAATAGACACTTGATTTATTTCCAAATATTTCCCATTATAGACAATGTTCCCAGGTGAGCCAGTGATCAGTGAATTGATTTTTTTCTACCAAGCCTTGCCCCAACCACATGTCTTCAAAAACCAACCCTTGACCCTGGGCTCTTGGGATCACGCCTAGACCATCCCACCTCTTCCCGGCATGCTGTGCCCTGAACATAGGAACTCCAGGCAGATGCATATCTCTTGCTTCAAGGCTGTGGCATTGCGTTGCTTGCCTTCTCAGAGTTATCTGACTCTATTTTTAGGCTGGAAACTTTCTCTAAGCAAACGAGAACCTATTTATAATTCCCTTGAGACAATTTTCTCCTAGCTAGGATTATTTTCCATCTCAATTCTGTCCCCGTTCCTAGAACACTTTTCCTTCTTTATTCACTTCCCTCTCATCTCTTTTATAATTTGTCCTCCCTGAATGAGAAAATGTTTCTTCTTACAACCCCATTTGGACAAACAGCTTAATCTCAAGCATGATTCCCTTGCCTCTTTCAGCACAGTGGAAGTAAGGCATTCTAATATGCCTCGCAGACGTATACACACGTAGAAACAGCCTGGTGTATACTCTAATGGGGTGTAGACACTTGTATCTGATGTCACAGGATCCCTCTCTCTGTTTTTCTTCATGCACTACCTCCTCTAATACTCTGTGAAATCTGCAATCTCAGAAACAGGCACTTTAAGCAGAATAGCAGGTGTAGGTCAACGAATGTTGCTATGAAAAACACGAAAGAGAAAAAGAAAAGCTGCCACTGCTCAGTGTCTATTGCAGAAAACCACAACAAAAAGGATTTTTACCTATTTGTTTACTTTGTTTTCATTACCAAACTCACAGCTCAACTCTTACACTGGTATTGTAGGTTATTTCCACCAAAGAGACAACAAAGAAAAATGCTGATTGAATTTAATGTGTATGTGTGTCAATATTACTGTAAAATGAAGACACAATAGGTAAATAACATGCACCACGACAGATTCACAACAGTTTCAAAACCATCCCCGTGTAGGTTGTAAGTGTATGCCTCCAGTGTCTAGGACATGCTTGATACATATTTGCTGCACCCATGTGAATGAATCAGTGAAAATGCCTGTTCCTGCAAATGGGTTCTTCTTAGAGAATCTGGATCCACATTTCAGATGTCTGTCTTATGAGGGTTACACAGGCTTGTGATTAGAAAAGTTTGATAAAAGTTAGGTGACGAAGCTTTTCTTTGGGTTTTCCTCTTCAGGTAAATATCCTGCCGCCTTTGCGATATTCTGTCACATGCAAGCTCTTATCCCTAAGCATGATTACTCTGTGGGCAGGACTATTTCAGCGTCTGATCTGTTCCACCAGGTGAAGCAAACAAATTAGACTGAGAACCACAGCTGCTTGATACAGAATACCTTCGTGGTTTTGTTCCCTTTTAAAAAAACACATCTAAGCATCACATTTATTTTTCCAACAGCTGCCGCACATTGAGCAGACTTCTTAATTAGCTAATGTTTGGAAAGCCCTTTGAAGATAAAAAGCTCTTTATAAGTGCTAAGTGTTATTATTACCTTGACAAAGGAGTTCTCTTTTACCTTGACTCACTGCAAAACCTGTGAGCTTTCCTTCTCTCCAACTAGCAGTAGTCAAAGTACAGGCTACACAAATCACAGGAGAAAAAACTTAGACATTCCGCTGTGGCCCCTGGAGGCAGGCAATTTGGGCCCCCTGGAATGTTCTTGCCTATCCTACTGTAATCTTCACCAGGCAAGGAAAGAAAAGAAAGATGGGGATGGAGGTGATAAGAAAACATATTTTCAGCCTCTAGGATGTTCCGGGGGAATGAAAATACTCACAGCACCCTCTTTTTGGAAAGGGCTTTTTGGATGCCAACCCTACATTTATTTCTCTTAGCTTGATTTGGAAAGCAAAGCAAACATTTAGCTATCACAGATGGCATTCTTGCAAGTAGGTATCCAGGGTCTAGAGACAAAACATGATCTGCCTGCATCAAATGTACGTATCAGTTGCCTTCTCCCCTTCCTCATTGCCAGGATGCAGGATGCTAAGAAAGTCTACTAAAACGGAAAGCAGTGCTCCACCTTACCCCCTACACACTCACCTATTACCGGGTCCCAGGACATGTGCACGTGCCTAACATATACTAACTTATTTACCTCCCACAACTCCCTGAAGGACAGTCACTGTCACCTCCATTTTACAGGTGGGAAAACTCTCCCGCAAAGTCAGGGGACATGCCCTCGGCTACCAAGTAGGTAAGTAGTAGAGCCATAATTTGAACCCCGGTTTGCTTGGCCACTATAAACGATGACACTTCGAAGCCACAGTCACTTGAGCCATGGGAGTGGTACAAATAAATATGGGGTCATTCGTGCTACCATTTGTCATTACAAAAAAGGTAGAGGAGAAGCCTGCCTGGCTGCCATGATCAGGGGAGTCACTGCGAAAACGACGTAGATCACTTTTGTGAGGAGACAGGTTTGCTACATCCAGCACAATGTGAGAAACGGCACTGTCTGACCTGCACTTGACAGTATAACCATCCCAGAAGTTATTCAAAAGATAGGAGTGAAAATTACGGGACAAGAGGAACTCCAAGAACAAACACCCATGCCATGAAAATTAGCACTGGCCTTGGGTGCTAATTTAAATAAGGCATTTTTTATTTTGTTTTCTTAAGTTAATAAATTACTTAAATCTATTTAAAATAAATTATGTTAGCCGGGCTCGGTGGCTCAGCCTGTGATCCCACGCTTTGGGAGGCTGAGGTGAGTGGATTGCCTGAGCCCGCGGGTTCAAGACCCACCTGGTCAACTTGGCAAGCCCTCACTCTACAATAAATCAAAAATTAGCCGGGCATGGTAGCGCGTGCCTGTAGTTCCAGCTCCTTGGAAGGCTGAGGCGGAAGGATCGCTGGAGCCCAGCAGGTCGAGGCTGCAGTGGCCGGGAGCAGCCACTGTACTCCAGTCTGGGTTACAGAGTGAGACTCCAACTTTAAAAAAATAAAAAATAAAAATAAATAAATAAATAAATAAAATGAATTATGTTAATACCCGTTTTCCCTTTTGACACTGAAGTTTTAATTCTGGGCATCTGGAAAGGTAAGACAATGATGGATGGCATTAACTAGGAGGAAAAGGAACTGAGAATGGGGAAATAATAATATAGACCAAAAAGATCTGAAATTGGAATTCTTTTCATTAGATTCCCCAAACCGTCTTGGCTATTGTGAATGCTGCTGCTATACATTGTGTGTGTGTGTGTGTGTGTGTGTGTGTGTGTGTGTGCATCAAAATATTACATTGTATCACATAAAATTATTTGTTAATTAAAACTGGGCAATAGAGTGAGACTCCAACTCAAAAAAATAAAAAAAAAAAAATAAGAACATGAATAAACACAAACTGAAATGATTGAGGCAGGGACTATGCAAGTATCTTAAGTACCTTCTGCCCAGGAAAAGCTTTTTAAATTTTTTTTTTATTACAGAGATGTGGGTACAAGTGAAGATTAACTCCGTAAGTAGGCTGCACGCAGTTTGTGAAGTTTGGGCTTCTAACCAGCTTTCACTCCCCTGATAGTAAACCAGGTACGCTTTGTGTTTGTGACCCCACCCTCCTCCTTCCCTTCCTTCATCCCCTGGCAGTGCCCACTGATCCCTCCCCCTTGTGCTAATGTGACTATTGTTAATCAGCCTGTGTCTCCCATCACTTGAAAGCTACAGCCTCAAGGTCACACTCAACAGACTGGCATGCCAAAATAGAAACCACATTTCTGTGTCCTCTTAAATGAGGCTAGGAGTAGAAACTACTATCTTCTATTCCACAGCTCTAGGGCTGTAAGTGGAACGTTTGTGAAGGTGCACATGCTGACTCCAGATCAACTTTGAAGAAATCTCAAGGAACTGGGGACAATTCATAGCTCCCTCATGAAAAGCAGCAGCAGGGGAAGCGAGTTGGTGGGTGGTGAAAGCTTGTTTGTGGCTAATATATTAGATACATTATTCAACAACAACATCCTTGTGAGCCTGTAATTACTGCCAAGTAACTGAGCTTGTTGACCTACAAAATGTAGATCAAAGACTAAATCTGCATTTCATACAAGATTCCTTCCAGGCTCTAGTCAGCTGGGCTGGCCACATTGCTGCTTTGAAACCCAAAACAGGAATCACAAAATATTGTCACTCAAAAGTTACAACATAGGGAGACAGACAGAAAAAAGAGACTCAGACTCACCACTTGCAACAGGTGACATCAAAATTCTCCATAATCTGTTCTAAACACTGTTTTCAAACACATCTTCCATGGCTGTATTCTTGGTCCTCAGGCTTCCTCTAAACGGAACCAATTGCTTTTCTGTCTCCTACATACCCTGCATTTTCCACCTCCACTTGTTAATTCCTATTGTCACTTTTTTCTAGAAGGCCTTTCCATTACAATTCCCCACTTCCAAATCTTTCCCCTTGTTCAAAGTCCATATCATATGTTGCTTTCTTGGGAAAGCCTTTCTCTCAGGTAGAAGTACAAATAGCACTTCTTCAGTTTTATTTTTCATATAAAAACAACTTTTTCCCCTTGTATAGTGATGCCATTATAAGAATATACTTTGGGGGTGGCTTTATTGGCCTGGGATCTCCTTGACAGTGAGATCCATATCTGTTTCAACTTAGATCCTTTTTGACACTCAATCCAGTGCTTTAAAAGTTGTGGATGCTAAATAACTATTTATCCAATAAAAATTCACTCAACATTCTTCACTTGTATTATCATTTACTGCCAAGTGCCACCCTGATGCTGGGATGTACCATGAATAAAAGGGACCGATTTCTGACCTAATGGAATTTACATTCCAATGTGTGAAGCAGACAAGAAGCAAAATGAAGAAGTGTTGTGAAATAGTAAAAGGTGATAAGGGCAAAGAGAAAACCAAGGCAGAGAAACAATATAAGAAGGGTCAAGATGGCTGGAATTATATGTTGGATGCCTGGATGGATGGATGGATGGATGGATGAATAGATGAATGGGTGGATGGACAGAAAAGCAATTGGTTCCGTTTAGAGGAAGCCTGAGGACCAAGAATACAGCCATGGAAGATGTGTTTGAAAACAGTGTTTAGAACAGATTATGGAGAATTTT
>CAUYQG010172320.1:0-12446 GCA_963574415.1 Tarsius wallacei
CATCCATCCACCCATTTATCCATCCATCCCTCCAACACTTGGCATCTTAAACATTCTCCAGGTCCTAAAGCAGGGTGCTGGGGACATGGACAAAAATAGGAGCATCTGCTCTCAAAGAGTTAACTGTATATAGAGAGAGACATACTTGCCTGCCTGTAAATCAACAATTGCCCTTGAGAGTGTGAAGAGTTGTGACAGAGGTCAGCAAAGAGTGGGGAACTGGGTGGGGGGTGTACTGTGTATCTCAGGATCAGGCAAAAGTCATCAGAGTTGGTGCTCAGGGTTGTGGCTAGAGAGGAAGTCAACCAGGTGTTGACAGAGGAGGTCAGGAAGGATGTTAAGGGAAAGACCAGGGAATCAGAAACTGCACTTGACTTTGACTTGATGCTTTACCCTCTAGGCCCACTGAGGCAAAGGTCCCACCTCCACAGCTTTGCCTGCCCCTATGGCTTTGCTGGGTGCAGCCCAGGCTGCAGCTCCTCTAAATTGGAGTCATGTGCCTGCAGCTCTCCCAGATTGGAATCCCCTGCCAGTCTGGGGTCTTTGGTGGTCCCACCTCCATGACTCTGCTGAGCATTGCCCTAGTGGGGGCTCTCTGCAGGGACCTAACCCTGAGGTGGTTCTCTGCCTAGGACCCCCAGCTCTACGAGACAATCGAAGTGAAGGCAGACACAGCCCCACAGCTTTGCAGCGTGCAAATCATGCTATACCAGGTCTTCCAGGGTGGCCGAGGAGTGCAGTGTAGTAACTGGGAGCCTATGATGTGGGGCACCAGGTGCCAGGAAGGAGTGCTCCTCCTTTGACACTGTGCTGTCCCACTGGCCCTTATATCCCGTGATGGGTCAGTGTCTTGGACAATAGGTCCTGGCTTCTGTTAGATGGCTGCCCCATGTCCCGGTTGTCTTGAAGAGTAACACCTAGTCTTTGTTCAGGTGGCAATGGCCCATCCGTAATAATTTCCTCATCATATTTGGCCACAACCTTCTATTTCCTGAGAAACTTTCTCTCTCTCTCTTTTTTTTTTGAGTTGGAGTCTCGCTCTGTCGCCCAGGCTGGAGGGCAGTGGCACACTCACGGCCACCCTAGCGTTGACCTGCTGGGCTCCCACGATCCTTCTGCCTCAGCCTTCCAAGTAGCCAGAACTACAGGCGCATGCTAGCACGCCAGGCTAATTTTTTATTTTTATTGTAGAGACGAGGTCTCGCTAAGTTGCCTGGGCTGGTCTTGAACCCGCGGGCTCAAGCAATCCACTCGCCTCGGCCTCACAAAATGCTGGGATTACAAGCCTAGCCACCGAGCCTGGCCACTTTCTCATTTTTTCCAATAGGGATAGGCTGAGAGTATTCTAAATTTTAAGGGTCTCTCAAAACCAGGAGTTTGAGATGACATAATGAGATCCAGCCTCTGCAGAAACAAAAAACCAATTTTGTCTTTAAATCATTTCTCTTTTCTAAATGTTTTCTATAGGCAGTCAAGAGGAACCAAGCCACGCTTTCAACACTTTGCTTAGAAATAGCTTCAGATCAATATCCAATTTTATCACTCACATGTTCTACCCTCCACAAAACACTAGGACATAAGCACAATTCAGCCAAGTTCTTTGCCACTTTACAATAAGAATTGCCTTTCTTCCAATTTCTAGCAATGTGTTCCTCATTCCTGTCACCTTATCAGAGTGACCTTTTCCACCCATATTTCTATCAACATTCTATTGACAACCAACCAGTCATTCCCTAAGAAAACTGAGGCTTTCTTTACACCTCTTACCCTTCAGCAGGAGCTGAGGTCTGTGTGCTTTTTGCTTGAAAGTGTTTTTTATTAAGGTTCTTGCCAGTTGTGGGCCAGGGAGGTAGGCAGCACAGCAATAACAGACACCACAGTTAATGGGATATCACTCTTACTGCTTGGCAGCCTCAGCCCCATGAGCCCTCAGAGGCAAGGGGACTCTACACTCACCTTAGGACTGGGCCACTCATCTTTTCCCAAAACAAGGGAGAAGTACATGTCAGGAGGGTCATGTGAGGGGCTTAGACTGGTCAGGACCCCCTCTGAGGTTGGAGATGGGGCCCACCCTGTCCACACTCCTCAGCTACTATACCCTGGGTGCGAGGCAGTGGAACACGCATTGAAGAAGCCCATGCAGAGAGCAGGCTACATGGGTGCATGCATGAAGACGGCAGAGCAAAAGATGGACAGAAGCATCTCCCCAATACCAAGTCTGTTTTGACTCTTTTTTCTGACTGACTGTTAGCACATTTTCACAGTCAAGGACATTAAAGCTTATGCATATATTGGCATTGGGAAGTGAAGAAGTTTGTGTCTGATTTCCCAGGTCCCTTTCAGTCTCAATGTGAAAATAGGTGCAGTGATAGCAATTCTTCACATTATAGTTCCCAACGTGCTTTCTTTATCACTACAAAGAACCACCTGACATAAGTCTACTAGGTATTATGTCCATTTTATAGAAGGTGCAGTTGCGACTCAAAGAGGCAAAATGACTTGTCCATGGTGACACAACTAGTATATGGCAGAAGTGGGACACAAAGCTGAGTATCCTGACTAGAGATTCAATCTGCCTTCATGGTCTTAGGTTGTAGAATTACTTCACCGTTAGTAAGTAGAAGGGCATCTCTTTTCATCCCAAGAGTTTGCATGTTGTAGTACTCCCTGTTCCCTTGATTTCATGAGCTCCCCATCACTTGAGACATCCAAGTTGAGACTGAGTACCTGCTCAGAGGGATTCTGTGGCAGAGAGTTCTACTCTGGATGGAAGGTTGACCTAAATGATTCAGGCTCTCTGGAAACTGAGCATCGCCAAGGATCCATCTATAGACTTGTGAAGCCCCATTTGATTGTCATAACCACACAAGGAAGCAGCTTCCCCAGAGAGCTCTGCTTTGCAGTCCATGCTAGGATTAAGGCAGAGAGGAGGCTCTCAGGGACGCATAAACCATACATGTCCGATGACTGGATGCTGTTTTAGAGGAAGGCACTGAGCCCATGACATCATAATTATTTGGTTTTCTCATACTGAAATATCCCACAAATGACAGTAATTATCAAGTCCTGCCTGACATGACATTTTCTTCCTAACATTGGAGTTCTAGAATTTTCTGTCTTTACTCCATTCCTTCTTTCCGCCCTCTCACCATCCACCTTATGCTCTGCTCCCGGTTCAGTGTCAGCCCACACCATTTTCCACTTCCCACACATTCCTTTTCTCTCCTCATTTGACCCCATAAGGTTCCCTCCCCCCACCTCCCTCCCTTCTGAGCTAGAGGGTTCAAAATTTCTACCAAAGCAACTAAAGTTAATGACTGGATATATTGTCTAGTAGAGTTCAGAAGAGTCATACTTTAATGAGAAATAAAGGTAATAAATATCAAAAAAATTGAACTAAAATAGAGCTTGTAAAATCATTGAGTTGTGCTTTATTGATAACCAAATAAATGCAAATTAAAACAAGGTATCATTTCCACTCTTCTGGCTGCCAAAAATTTATTTATTTATTTGAGTTGGAGTCTTACTTTGTTGCCCAGGCTGGAAAGCAGTGGCATACTCACAGCCACTGTAGCCTCACCCTGGTGGGTTCAGGTGATCCTTCCGCTTCAGCCTTCCAAGTAGCTGGAACTACAGGCGTGTGCCACCATGCTCAGTTTATTTGTTTATTTATTTATTGTAGAGACAAGGCCTTGCCAAGTTGCCTAGGCTGGTCTCAAATCCATGGGCTCAGGCAATCCTTTCACTCCCACTTCCCAAAGTGCTGGGATTATAGGTGTGAGCCACCGTTCCCGGCTGCCAAAAATTTAAAATGATAGATTCCATGCAGAAATGGCAAGAGTTGGGGCAATAGAAACTTCCATTAAGGATATCTGCTTGCACGGTATTTTAGTGGTATTTATGAAAATTTAAGAGTAGGGAAGGAAATTGGCCATTTGCATATTCTTTTTGGGGAAATTCCTATTCAAATCCTTTGCCCATTTTTAAATTGGGTTATTTGTCTTTTTATTGTTGAGTGGCAGGAGGTTTTCATATATTTTGGACACTAGTTCCTTATCAGATATATATAATTGTCAAATATGTTCTCCCATTCTGTGGGTTTTCTTTTATTCTTTTATTAAAATTTTTAATTTTAAAGATGTGGGGTACAATTCAGGGTTAGGTACACAAATGTTCATTATGCAGGTACCCTTATTCATCAATAAGGGTACACAGACCAATATCTCTCATAAACATAGATGCAAAAACCTAAAAAATGTTTTAGCAAATCATCAAAACTTACTACGATGCTGCAGTAATCAAGACTGTGGGTTACTGTCATCGTGACAGAGAAATGGAACAGAATTGAGAATCCAGAAATAAACTCTTACATTTATAGTCAATTTATTGCCCTATCCTTCCCACCACAGATTGCCACTACTGCCAATCCCACTCCCCGACCCGCAGCAGTTTCCCACTACTGTCTGTGGGTTTTCTTTCTACTGCCTTGATGCTGTCCTTTGACACACAATGTTCTAAATGTATCTGTTTTTTATTTGGTTGTTTGTGCTTTTGGTAACATCTAGAGGCATTGCATTGTTTAATCTAGGGTCACTAAGACCTCGCCTATATTTCCTCTTAGACGTTTCATAGTTTTATTTCTTATATTTGGATCTTTAATCCATTTGAGTTAATTTTGTGTATGGTGTGAGGTATGCATCACATACCTCATTCTTTTGTGTGATTGATGTCTCAGTACCGCTTGTTAAAAAGACAGTTCTTAGCCGGGCTCGGTAGTTCAGCCTGTAATCCCGCGTTTTGGGAGGCTGAGGTGAGTGGATTGCCTGAGCCCGCGGGGTCGAGACCCGCCTGGGCAACTTGGCGAGACCTCATCTCTACAATAAATCAAAAAATCAGCTGGGCGTGGTAGTGCTTGCCTGTAGTTCCAGCTACTCGGAAGGCTGAGGCGGAAGGATCGCCGGAGTCCAGCAGGTCGAGGCTGCGGTGGCCGGGAGCGGCCACTGCACTCCAGTCCGGGCGACAGAGTGAGACTCCAACTCAAAAAAAAATAAAAAATAAAAGACAGTTCTTTCTACACTGAATTGCGTGGCACTCTCTGAAAAATAAATTGACTGTAAATGTAAGAGTTTATTTCTGGATTCTCAATTCTATTCCATTTCTCTGTCATGATGACAGTAACCCACAGTCTTGATTACTGCAGCATCGTAGTAAGTTTTGATGATTTGCTAAAACATTTTTTAGGTTTTTGCATCTATGTTTATGAGAGATATTGGTCTGTGGTTTTCTTGCAATGTCTTTCTCTGGTTTTGGTATCAGGATAAGGCTACCACATACATTGAATTGGGGAGTATTTTTGCCTCTTCTATGTTTTGGAAGAATTTGTATTCTTTCTTTCTTGTTTGGTAGAATTTCTCAGTGAAGCCATTTAGACCTCAAATTTTCTTTGTGGGAAGGTATCAACTACAATTTCAGTTCATTTAATAGATAAAGGGCTATTCATACTATCTACTTTCTTCTTGTGTGAGGTTTGGTAGTTTGTGTCTTTCAAGGAATTTGAGAATTACCAGTCTTTACACATAAATTCAATACCTTGAACTAGACTTTAACTGTAATGCCCATTAGTGTGGATATATTTTTTTGTAGGCAGGAACAATACCATTTTCATTTCTGTATTTTCTACACCTGGCCGAGACTCCAGCATAAAACAGGTGCTCAGCTAAGGCCTGGGGAATGAAAGACAGAGTGTTATGTTTTTAAAAGGATTTTCTTTCATGATCAAAATCTCTATCAAAGCAACTAAAGTTAATGACTGTCTACATTGTCTAATAGAGTTCAGAAGGGTCATGCTTTAATGAGAAATAAAGGTGATAACGACAACAAAAAAGAACAAAAATAGAGCTTGTAAAATCATTGAGTTGGGCTTTACTGATAATTAAAGAAATACAAATTAAAACAAGGTACCATTTCCACTCTTCTGGCTGCCAAAAATTTAAAAAGATGGATTCCGTGCAGAAATGGTAAGAGTGTGGGGAAATAGGAACTTTCACTGAGGGTAGCTTTTTGCAAGGTATTGTAGCGGTATTTAAGCAGATTGAAGATGTTTATAGCCTTTAGCCTAGCCATTCCACTGTTAGGAACCAATCTATAGCGCTATAAATGTGTAAGAACACAAAATGCAAACGATTGTTATATGTATATTATTACAACCCTGTTTTAATAGCAGACAATTATAAGCAAACAATATCTAACCACAGGAGAGTAAATAAATAAGTCTCTTGAGTATTAAAATGAAGTAGTACTTGTGAGGCATTACTAAGTAAAAAGAAAGCAAAATGTAAATTGGAGACTCTCCCTTTCTTCCTTCCTTCATTCCTTCCTCCTTCCCTTCCTCCCTCCCTCCCTCCCTCCCTCCTCCCTCCTTCCTTCCTTCGATCCATCCATCCCTCTGCCTGTCTTTTTTTTTCTATCTTTCTACCTATCTGTCTACTTAGGAAAAAGACCTGGGCATATATGCACACCAAAATGTGTGTAGTAGGCAGAATTCTAAGGTGGTCCCATGATTCCTGCCTCCAGTGTCCGCACTGTGTATAATTTCTTCTCCTTTAGTGGGGGCAGGACTGTGAATATGGTAGCAGTCAGTCCTACGATTAGGCGACCTGGCAAAAGTGAAAGGATTTTTGAAGATGTAATTAAGAGCCCTAGTCAGTGTGACTTTGAATTAATCAAAAGGGAGAATCTCCTGGATGAGCCTGGCCTTTTAAAAGAGAGCTTAGACCTCCTCTGAGATCAGAGAGATTCTGCCACTGGCCTTAATGAAGAAGCATGAGGCTTGTGTAACGTCTACAGCTGCAAGGAAATGGATTCTGCCACAAAAGCTCGGAAGAGGACTCTGAGTCTCAGATGAGGCTGAACTCTGGCCAGCACCTCGAGTCAGCCTTGTGATACCCGGAGCAGAGCACCTGGTTAGGCCATGTTGATTCCTGACCAGTGGACACTGGGAGATAATAAAGGTGTGTTACCCGAAGCTGCTCCATTTGTGGTAATTCGTCACAGTAACAGAAAAGTCATATACCCTGTATAGTTCTGATCTCTGGGCAACTGGGAAATTAGGGGGTGCAAATACTGGGTTTTCTTTCACATTTTTTCAGTGAGTTTATACAATAAAGATATATTTGTTTTGCAATTAAAGGGAAATGCTAACAGACTCATTTTTGAAGAATTTTCTTCCACCATTTGGTTTACACTCCCAGTGTGTTTTGAAAGCAGGCACAAATGCAAACAGCAAACTTACCCCTCCTACCTACTCCAAAGTGGTGGCTGGAAGCAGAGGCATTCATTCCCCTTATGTCTGCTTTTTTACTGCATTTCTCTCCCCTAAGAACCCAGGCCCAGAGTGGGTCCTACCCCAGCTCCCAGGGCAGCTACACACGTCCAAAACCTCTGACATCTTTCTGCATCTCTGGGGCATGTGGCAACCCTGTCACCGTCTTCCCTCTTGCCACTGAGCAGGATGAGTCACAGCTGAGCAGAGGCTTTGGAGCCAGGGAGGCCAAGGGAGCAAACCCCAAGAAAACGCGGCGATCTGGGAATGGGAACCAGGTAGTCAAGTCCCCTCTGCTCCTCTCCCTCCCTATGCCTTCAGTGTTCAGCATCTTATAGTTTGCAAACCCTGTTCATACCCAATATTTTATTGTTCCTATAAGAGCTTATAGTCAGGAAGGAGAGGGTCATTAGTTTCATTTTGCTGATGAAAAAACTGGGGCATAGGGGGAAGAAAAGAAGCTTAGGAGTTGGGGTAAAAAAACAAAATTTCCTGATGATTCAGTTTGACACCTTTCTCCTCTCTACCCCATTCCCACCAGCATCATCTCCCACCAGCATCACCTCCTGCACTTGGCTTCCAGGGGCCAGTTTATTCTGATGGGGGTAGAGGGTGAGTCTTCTGTCAATCAGTTCTTCTTGGTGGAAGTGGGGAGGGCGATGGAGAGGAGAGGGCGGGGTGGGATGGGGCAGCTCGCTGGTGCTGATGGCGGCACAGCAAGTAATGAAATGTACATTTTCGATGGAGTACAGTACTGAATCTTAATGAAAGGCATTATTAAATCCAACAAAACACAAAGAAATTGTAACTGAGCAGAACTGATTAGTCCATAGAAAGGAAATAGATTACAGCTTGCCTCACTCGGCGTCTAGACAAATCACTTAGATGCACATGCGCTGGTTTTAATTAGTGCCATGGAAATCAAGCATTCTGCAGCCCCAAATGTTATTGTTCAACAAGTAAAAAAATTTAATAAAAAAATGCAACTCAAACAATCACTTCCCATAATGCCTAAATGGACTGTGTTTTTTTCCTTCCTCATTTAAATGAAAAACCCACGTGTGTGGAAATTGCCGCTGCTTCTATGTCTAATAAGGAGATTCTGTGCTCCCCATCCCTTACCTTATGGTGTCAGGAAATGTACAGTTCCCCTGAAAGTCCTGTGTGGGGCTGAACATATCACAGCCAGAAGCTTTCCGTTTTTAGCCAAAAAGTTCGGATCCTTTTTTTCCCCCTGGTTTAACCCTTCATATTCTTTTTGTTTCTTTTTGAGTTGGAGTCTCACTCTGTCGCCCAGGTTGGAGTGCAGTGGCACACTCAGTGCCACCGCAGCCTCAACCTGCTGGGCTTAGGCGATCCTTCTGCCTCAGCCCCCCAAGTAGCTACAGATGCACGCCACCACACCCAGCTAGTTTTTGTGATTTATTGTAGAGACAAGGTCTCACCAAGTTGCCCAGGCTGGTCTTGAACCCCCGGGCTCAGGCAATCCTTTCACCTCAGCCTCCCAAAGTGCTGGGATTACAGGCTGAGCCACTGTGCCCAGCCCTCTTCAGGATATTCTAAAGGGATCCAGGCTGCTTGCTCAAGTGTCCATGTAACAGTGACCTTCAATAACAAGGCAGCATTTTTTTTTTTTGGTCTATGGAATTCCAGCATAACCTTTCACAAACTCCAGATAGGGTCTATGGGGTCAGAGGATAAAGGGCCTCTCCCCACAGCTTTGATAAAGGGAGGCCTAGGGAGGGCTTAGCAGGTGTGAGGGAAGGAGAGTGTGCTTGTCAGCTTGGGATGCCAAAACAAAGTACCACAGACTGGGGGTTTCAACAACAGACATTTATTGTCTCACAGTCTTGGAGTCTGGAAGTCCAAAATCAAGGAGCTGGCAGGCTTTCTTTCTTGGAGGTCTCTTTCCTTGGCTTGAGAGGGTCACCTTCTCACTGTGTCCTCACATGGCAGAGAGAGAACAAGATCTCTCTTCATCTTCTTCATCCAATAAGGCCACCAATCTTATGGATTAGGGCCTCACCCTTATGACCTCATTTAACCTCAGTCATCTCATTTTAAAGGCCCTGTCTCCGAATATGGTTGCACTGGGGGTTAGAACTACGGCATGAATTTGGAGGGGTGAAAAAATCATGCAGGTCATAATGGAGGGGGTGGTACATGCCTGGGGAGAGAACTGAATGAGGAGTCGGCCAACTGGCAGGTTCTGCTCACTCTGGCCAGGTGCATGGAGGGGGCCCTGGGAGGATGAGAAGGGTTGATGACATTCAAGGGGGAGGGTACTCTGGGCTTGGGCATGTCAGTAGACAAGGCTTTGAAACTCACCAGGGTTTGATGAGGAGACTGGGGCATGGAGCATGCAGTTGTGAAGATAAAATTCTCGTGTCCCAGCCATGTGGAAGGAAGATCACGTGGCCACTGACAATCTTACTCCTGGTCAGGGCTCAGCTCCACGTAGTTCCGGTTACTCTCACCTCCTGTCAGTCTGACCACAGGTCTGGGGCATGCTCAGGGGACTGTGTCTTGCTCACTTCCATGCCTCAGAAACTGCCGAGGCCCAGCTCTATGGGGTGGCTGAGCAACTCAAGGTCCATCGTAGACCATGAAGGCCCCGTGGCTTTCTAAATTGCATGGATTCTGCCTGTGCACAATGAAGCATTCACTCATTTCTTCCCTCCAAATGCACGATGAAGCATTCACTCATTTCTTCCCTCCAGCACCTGACTGTCCAGGCCCTATGCTGGGCATAGTCATAGAGAGAAATAATCCAGACTGTGCCCGGGGTGGGGCAGGGGGCAGACAAGCCTGTGGTGAATGAATGGACCCTGTGCTACAGGACAGGACACTGAAGGGCTGTGTGAGTGCATGGGCAAGGGGGCCTTGATCCCTCAGGGGGATGGGAAAAGGGTGCAAGGAAAAAGTCCTGGGAGACCTCCTGGAGGAGGCACATCACTGGGAACTGAGCTTTGAAAGAATGAGCCTAGGGATGGGTGGGGGCAGCGTTGCAGTCAGAGGGCACAGTATATTTGGAACATGTAGAGGTTGGTACAATTCTGAGTCTGGGACCCAGGCCTGCCTCTGTCTGTGCTGGCACCCCTGTCTGCATGAGAGGCCTGGCCCCTTTCGCCTCACTGCCCACCTCTTAGACCTGGCTCAGCTTCTCCAGACCCTAGCTGCCTAATATGGCAGTCACTGGCCACAAGAGGTTGTAAGCAAAATATGGTTACATGTGCAAAGGAACATTACTCAGTCATAAAAAGGAATGAAGTACTAACCTTACAATATCATGATAAGTGAAAGAAACCAGTCACGAAAGGTCGCATATTATAGGATTCCATTTATATGAAATATCCAGAATAGGCAAATCCATAAACAGAAAGTAGGCTAGTGGCTTCCTAGGGCTGGGGAGGTGGGGGTCATGGCTTAAAGGTACACGGTCTATTTCTAAAATGATGAAAATGTTCTAAAATTAACTGGTGGTGATAGTTGCATAACTCTGTGAATATACTAAAAGTCGTTGGATTGTCCTCTTAAAATGGGTCAATTGTATGGTATGTGAATTATATCTCAATAAAACTGTTAGAAATCAAATATAAATAAAAATTCAGGCACGTGAATTTGGTATGTGAATTATATCTCAATAAAGCTGTTAATAAAACTGGGTCAATTATATGGTATATGAATTATATCTCAATAAAGCTGTTAAAAATCAACTATAAATAAAAATTCAGGCATGTGAATAATGGTATGTGAATTATATCTCAATAAAGCTCTTAAAAATCAAATATAAATAAAAATTCACCTTAACCTAACTCTAACCCTAACTCAAGCCTGTAATCCCAGCACTTTGGGAACCCAAGGTGAGGGGAATGCCTGAGCCCGGGGGTTTGAGAACAGCCCGAGCAACTTGGCGAGACCTCATCTCTACAATAAATAAAAAAATTAGCCAGGCATGGTAGCACGTGCCTATCGTTCCGGCTACTTGGAAGGCTGAGGTGGAAGGATCGCCAGAGCCCAGCAGGTCAACACTGGGGTGGCCATGAACGTGCCAATGCACTATAGCTTGGGCGAAGGAGTGAGACTCCGACTCAAAAAAAAAAATTCAGCTTTTCGGGTGAACGAGCCACATTCAGATTTCAGTGGCCATGTACCGCTGGTGGCTGCCATGTTGGACAGCCTGGGCGAAGAGTTTTTTGGTCATTCTGAGAGTCCCACCGGCTGGTGCTGGGCTGCCCTGGACTCAGGCCTCCCAGTGTCAGCTTGTGGGGTCCCCTCGGTCCCTGGCCTAGTGCTCACCTCCCATGCTTGGCACTGTTCCCTGGCCTCCACACTTCAAACCTGAAACCCAGCAGGGAGAGCAACTGTGTCAGTGTCCTCTCCACTCTGTTCACAGCACCCAGAATAGAGCCAGGAGCCCAGTAAGGGCCAACCCTGTCCACTAATTAAATGGATGCATGGACCTCCTCAGGGAAGCCTTCCTCCAGGTCCCACGCAGAATCAGATCCTCCCTTCTCCGCAAGCTGTAGCACTTGGCCAATGCCTGTCCCAGCACTTGGCCCCCACCTGTCCCAGCATTTGGTCCCCACTTGCCTCAGTCTTTGCCCCCACCTGTTGCAGGACTTGGTCCCCATCTGTCCCAGCACTTGGTCCCCACCTGAATTCTATAGCATTGTAACCATGTACTGTGGCTGTGTCCACAGGCGAGAAACGAGACTTAAAGAAGTAACCCGCCCCAGGTACATGTATTGGTGTCTCAGGGCTCCATAACAAAGTACCACAGCTGGATAGTTTAGAACAATGGAAATTTCATTCTCTCACAGCTCTGGAGGTCAGAAGTCCCCAATCAAGGTCTCATCAAGGTTAGTTCCTTCTTGGACGCTCAGAGGGCTCCGTGCCTCTCTCCTAGCGTCTGGTTGCTACCGGCAGTCCTCAGCACTCCTTGGCTTGCGCCTGCATCGTTCCAGCCTCTGCCTCCATTGTCATGTGGTGTTCTCCCTGTGTATCTGTGTCTCTTCTTTTTTTTTTTTTTTGAGTTGGCGTCTCACTCCGTCGCCCAGACTGGAGGGCAGTGGCCGTTTCCGGCCACCGCAGCCTCGACCTGCTGGGCTCCGGCGATCCTTCC
>CAUYQG010172328.1:0-13042 GCA_963574415.1 Tarsius wallacei
GATCCTGTTTCAATCTTTTGCATGTGGTCAGCCAGTTTTCCCAGCACCATTTACTGAATAGGTTCTCCTCTCCCCAGTGGTTGTTACTGATGGCTTTATCAAAGATGAGTCAGTTGAGAAATTGAGGTCTTGCTTCTGGAATCTCTATCCTGTTCTGTTAATCCATTTGCCTGTTCTTGTACCAATACCAGGCTGTTTTGATTATTGTAGCCTTATAGTAAAGTTTGTGGGATATTATGCTGCCATAAAGGACAAACAAATGGACTTCATAGCAACTTGGATGGATTTGGAGTCTGTAATACACAGTGATCTATCACAAAAACAAAGAACAGAGTACCGTACGATCTCACTCATAAGCAGACCCTGAATGTCTACCATAATACTACAAGAAAGGGATTGGCAGTAGTGGGATGCTGTTGGGGCCGCGGTTGGGTACACAACATCAATAAGGATACCTTATCTCCAACCAGGCAATGTGTGAACCAAAGGGAGGCCCAAACTTTATCTGTACAATGTCTACTTGTATACCTAATCCTGAATTGTACTCCACATCTTTAAAATAAAATATAAAAAATTAAAAATTAAAAAAGATAGTCATAAAAATAAGTGATTATTAAAAATAAATAAATACAAAAAATAAAGTAAAGCACATACATATGATCTAATCAATATTTTCCTCCTAGTTATCCAAAGAATTTTTTTAATTGTTAAAAGAAAAAAAGGCCCTTATCCTTCTTCCTCCAAGGCCCTCCTCCTCCTGCCTACTGTGACCAGTGCTCACGTCCTTTCATCGATCGAACTCCACTTAAGTGTCACTACTCAGAAAGGCCTCTCTTGAGCCCTACTTACGTGAGTCAGCCGAGTCACTTCTGCTTTTCTTCGGCTCAGCACTCAATTTATTTCCTATGTATTTCCTCATGGATCATAACGTCCACTCACTTATTAATTTATTCCCATCAGCCTGTATCCCTGGATTATAAACTCCCAAGAGCAAGAATCATGTGTGTCTACATTTCTCATGCAGACCAGAGAGCCGGGCATATGGTGTGTGTGCAGTAAATATCACTTGGGTGTTGGTAGATACCAAAAGACTGCCTGATCAAAGAGTGTGCAACGACTATGCAGAAGTTTCCATAAACAAGTTTTTGTTTTTGTTAATTTAGTTTATGTTGGCAAAAGACATTCAGGGAAATGTATACAGACAGATCAGCACACTATATGATACCTCAAAAAGTATCCGTTAAAACCGAAGAAACTAAAATAATGTTAACTGAAAGATATAATTTTGGGTAGTATTTAATGAAGAAGAAAATCCCAGAACTCTTGTGTTTTGTAAAGTTTCAAGTCTAGAGTTCTCAGCCTGTCCAGTTCCACCTGGTTTCTTCCTACACCAGAGGAAGAATTTATTTCTTGGCTACCCCTCTAATGCCTTCCTCAGATATTCTTTGGACTTCTATGACCCTCAAAAACATTAGAAAATTTTTGGTCAGAGTATTTTCTGGAATTTCAATAACAATGGAAAGTTGATGTCACAATCATTACCATGTAGAAAACAAAATAAAATAAAATCTGTAGTTCTCAGATTGGCAGTTTATTAGACAAAGAGAAAGGATCTGTTATTGCTTTGAAATGCATGAGAAATAAAGACTAGTTATCACCACCCTCCGCCAAAATATAGTTGTTTATTTTCACTGTGTGAGTGGAATAAAGCAGCTGGCCTGGTGAACTCCCTCCATTACCTAAGTAACTAGAGAGTGATACTTTTAACAAAATTTTATTTCACTAGGAATGAAACTGATGGTTAAACATTTTCAGGCTTTTAAAACAAAAGACCTTGTGTAATATATATCTTTTAAAAGTGAAATATAAAAAGAATTACCTATACGAAAGCCAGTATTTTTCCTTAATGTTTAAAATGAAGGTGCATATCTACTGATAAAGAAAAATAGAAAACCTGTCTCCAGGACAACCAGCTCTTTCTTTTTTTTTTTCAGTGTTATATTCCTGTCTCACTGCTCTGAATATTTTAAAAAGAAAAAAGGAGGAAAGGGAAGGAAGGAGGAAAAAAAGAAAAAAATTAAGAAATGTATTATGGTTGAATATTGTGCTTATATAGAACAGGCATGTTGTGTCTCAAAAATGTGAGTTGAATAAGTGCTAATTTATTAAAATCTAAATTTAAAATTAAAATTTTTAATAACTTAAGTTAAAAATTTAACCTAAGTCTAAAAATTTATTTAAAAATTAAATTGCACATATTTAATTTTTATACCAATGTTTAGTCTTTATAAATATCAGGGGCCTGGAAAATAAACTCGGATTTTAAAAATAGATTCTGACCCTAAATGTAACTCTATTCGGCTACTGTGTGTATCGTCCTTCATCCAAGACTAGTCTCATATCCAAATGTATGCCTCCAGAAGTCAGTTTGAAAATCATATGATTTATTCAATGAGCACAGATAATATATGTATAAATGGCATGTGAGTTTTTTTTTTAAATGATGAATTTTTACAAAACAAAGTTAATCTTCAAATATAAAAAAAATCCTGCCAAAGCGCTCCACAAATTGTGGATAATCTCATAAATAATGCCAAGAAATAATTTTTATTCTGAATTTTTTTTCTAATTCTTCATCTTCCCATAGAATTAAACACAGTTACTCTGTGAGCCAATGCTGGGAGAGTGGTGTCTATTGACTTAGATGACAATTTAACTTCCTCATGTGAGGATGCACTGCTTTCTGACCAACGTCCTCTATTAGGAAAGAGCTAAATGCCCTTTTATCTTAGCTTACTGAATGCTAATTTGATATTTAAAAAATATATATATAGGGCATGTTTGATGAGCTGTGAAAGGTTTTGCTGGTATACCTGTTGAACTTCCAGAATGTCTATCCGGGAAAAAAATTCCTAAACTACATGTATCAAAAAGTTTATGTCACTAATCTGTTGCTAGACTATGCCTCTTTAGGTAGGAAATGTGATAAAATAAAAGACTGATGACTCCAAAGTGGTGAAAATTATAGCATGAGTCCTCAAAAGATTGCAAATGTTTCCTTTATCCTCCTTCCTTGCCCAAAGGGGCATATTAGAAAGCAGATAATTACCTTGTGAACTCATGTTGTATACACAGATGGATTGGTTAGTATGAAAAAAATTGCATTAATAGCCTGTGAAATGCAGATGAAGTAATTATTTAGATAGCTCCATCAAAACTCTAACTCATTCTGATCTCAAAAATTTAAATGAGTCTAAGGAACATGTGGTGTGTCCCAGTAATTTTGGCATAAACATTTCACTTCAAATCATAAGAGTTAAGATGTAAGCCTAATTTGTTACTTCAAATAACTATTAATCCACTTGCTTCGTGAATTAACATATTTTTTATTTCAGTGTGCAGTGTGTAAATCAGACAGGAGCCCATTATCCCTTGGTAATCCCTAACTACCTGCATGCTTTAGGTTGTTGAAAAGCATCATGGTTTAAAACAAAAACAAAAACAAGACTTGCTTTTGTCAAATTCTAGATCTCATAAATAAAGGGAATTAATGGAAAAAGATAGTAAAGCAGTATTAAACACACTTTCTAAACATGGGAAACAAAAACACTAGAAAGCATCCTGTTCTGAAGATGATCTTTAGCATAACAGTCTTCCCCTACTTAACTCTCCTCTGGGTAGTTCATGTTTCATTGGCTTCACAATCTGTTGAATCTGCTGGGCTCGATCTTTTATTGAAAAGTTGTGTTGAGTATACTGCACTTGCTGTTGAAAAATTTGAGACACGTCATTCGGACTTGAACTATTATGTCTTTTGCACTTGGATTTTTCTTTGTTTTCTTTTGCAAGTCTTGAAAAATATGTATTCAATGTCTAGGATTTTACTCATTTTTGTGATGCTTAAGAGAAACGTCTTTCTGGTTCTGGAGTTCTAGCCAAGCACCAAGTGGGTGGAATTGAGCTAATCTATCTGTGCATTACTTCACAGATCTACCATGTGCTCTGTGGGAGGGGAACAGTATTTGTTACATGCTCTGATTAAAGAAAAATAAGCTGAACTTCTCTTACATCAAAATATTTAATATTTTGTATGTGGTCATATAAATATAATTTCTAGTAGTCTAGAAATTTGATATTGGGAAGAGATTCCAGCATTCCAATTATTCAAATTAATTTTTTTTTAGTGTTACCTGATGAGTAAAATCACCAAATAATTTGTTAAAGATAACAAGACTCAGTGCAGATCAGTGAACGCCGAGGGATGAGGCCTGGGATTTCACATGGTGTCATTTTTCTTCATCTGAGACCATTGAATGGGCATCAATGTGTATATTCTTGAAGAAATAATTTTTGTTTTTAACAATGTTTATCTACACTAGCAGATAAAACACTTATAAAGTACCAAAGTATTAATATTTTAAAGCAAAATTTATGACCATTTGTTTAAAATGTGGAACAGAGGGCAAGAGACAACGCAAATGGCAGTGATATTTCTTTGTGTAGGTACCAGTTTTGCATGGGAAGCTTAACATTCTGACATAAGGACAAGAGCCAGAAACAAGGTCGGCAAAGCCTTTTTGTTGATTTAAAGAATAAATGAAACTGGTGGCTTCCTTTAAGAAGTATTTATATTTAATAATGAACAGGAAAAAGATAGGCATTCAGGTACAATAAATACTGGGAAGTTAAACTTTTCTTAGAACTTGTTGACCTGACAGCTCATAATCATAATAAGGTTTTGGAAAAAATATCAAAGAACTGGAGAATGTTTGACAGCTTCTGAATGTCCTCTCTGTCCTGATTCACACTATATAGAGGGAATACCTCATGAAAATTTAAAATGACCTTGAGACCATGGTTAGAGTGTCAGAAGGGAATGCAAAGGTTTTGTCTCTCTGCTCAGCCTAAGATTGCTCTCAGTTATTGTTTTTTTAAAGGAGAAAAATAATTACCTGGAAATTTTTTACAGTGGAAATTTCAAAGTTATGAAGTGAGCAGAAAATACTGAGAATTTTGCATTAGTCAAGAACCAGTTCCTCTCTCTTTAATTGACTGTAACATCTTTAAACTGTAACCTTCCTAACATAATTAAGCACATTTCAACGCTAAAATCTTACAGGTATGTAGGTTTCAATGATACAACTTGCTCTTGCTTGGAAAATGGAAAGTGTATGAGGAAAGGAGAGAATCAAAAGAGTGAGAATGAAGATGGGGGTTGAGCACTTGATATTTCACAAAGAATTTTAAGGAAAATTAATATTCAAAATCATCACCTGATTCAATCTGATCATTGAAGATAAAAATGCCTGCTTGGCCAAGCACCTTTGTTCTGAGACCACTCCAACAGCACTTTTTCCACGGAAAATAATTTCTCACACATGATTTTTGTGTGTGTATGTGTATGTATATTATATTATATTATATCATATCATATCCAAAAACCGGAATTTATTTATAAAATATTGTGTATTTATTCTTTTTTTTTTTTTTTTTTTTTGAGTTGGAGTCTCACTCTGTCACCCAGACTAGAGTGCAGTGACACGCTCCCGGCCACCACAGCCTCGACCTGCTGGGATCCAGCGATCCTTCCGCCTCAGTCTCCAAGTAGCTGGAACTACAGGCGCACGCTACCACACCTGGCTAATTTTTGATTTATTGTATAGGTGAGGTCTCACCAAGTTGCCTAGGCGGGTCTCGAACCCTCGGGCTCAGGCAATCCACTCACTTCGGCCTGAGCCATCGAGCCCGGCGTCTTTATTCTTATATGTTTGAACTTCAGTCACTTTCAAATTACTCTCTCTCCGTTTGATATCATACACCCATCCAGACGCTTTTTCCACTGCTTGAAACAGTTTTTGATCTCATCAATTTTGATGCCTTTAGTGCTTCTGCTGTTTCTTGTTTTACATCTTTCACATTAGCGAGATGTTCCCTTTGAGGACTTTTTTCATCTGGGAAAACAAAAAAAAAATCACTTGGGGTGAGATCGGGTGAATAGGAGGGTATGGCACAGGGGTCATGCAATTTGGGGTCAAAAACTGCTGAACACTCTGCGCAGTGTGGGCCTGTGTGTTTGTAAATCATCCATTATGAAATGAGCAAATGCACTGAAAGAAATTCCAAAAACAAATTCACTGTGGTCAAACACAGCCTCACAGCAGTGCTAGCTGGTACACTGAAACCAATGGGTTCAGAGAACACATGGGGAAAGCCTGTACTATAAGGAGCCCACCCCCCCCAAAATAATTCTTTTTTGGTGGGGGGTCCCTCCTCATAGATATAACTTGAAAAAGTCAGTCGTACCTAATTCCCAGTGTCTGAAAATCAGTAACTCTCTTGGTCCCCTGGTTGCACACAGCAGACACTCCAGCTAGCTCCTCCCAGGGGTTACAAGATCAAGCTCAGACTTTTATCTCAGTTCTGCTTTGCTCATACTAAGAAAACTTAGGGATAAGTCAAACAACTGACCCAAGTTGGTGTGTGTGTGGGCGGGGGGAGGGATGTGTTTTGGTGGGAGGGTGGTTATACACTAGGAAAAGATTGCAGAAAGGAGGGAGATAAACAGAATTTTATTGTGAAACAACACTTCGATTTATTGTCTAATACAAAAAAATGCATAGAAACACATTCGCATTAGTCAGAATTTTCCAGCAAAACAGGAACGACAGAATACATATAGATTTGAGAGAATTTGCTATAGAAATTGTCTCATGCAATTATGGAGGCCAAAATCCCACCATATGCCATCTGCAAGATGGAGAAACAGGAAAGCCAGTGGTGGGATTCACAGAGTCCCAAAGCCTGAGAACTTGGGGCTTTGATGTCCAAGGCAGTAGAGAGAGACATCCTGGCCCCAAGAGACACAGCCTTTCCTCTCTTTTGGTTCCAACCGAGCCCTCAGGGGATTAGATGGTGCCTGCCCACACTGGTCAAGGTGATGTCTTCATTCAGTCTACAGATTTCAATCCTAATCTCTTCTAGTAGCTCCCTCATAGACACACCCAGAAATAATGCTTTACCAGCTATCTCAGTATCCCTTACTCCAGGCAAGTTGACACTAAAATTAACCATCGCAACCTGTAGCAATATACCACAGTATTTGCTTTGAGAGAAAAGTTATTTCTGGCACTTTTTAAAATGGTGGAGATGGAACATGATCCCCTAGCCCTTAGGTGTGACTTCATGTGGTGACTTTCTTCCAAAGAGTACAGTGTGGGAAAGAATAACTTTGCGGTGGAGAAATCCATCAAACATCCCTCAGACAGGTGGCCAAGGCTGACATCCACAGTACCAAACTGTGCTCATAGCATGTATCCTTGAGGTGATGTGAGGAAGTTGGCAGTTTACCTCTGTGACCTTCCTCCCAAACTCATAATCTCAGTCCAATCATAAAAAAAAAAAAATGTATCAGGCAAACTCCAATGAAGGGAATACCTGACTGGCACACAGAAAACCTGTTAATGTCATCAAATTCAAAGGAGGTCTTAGAAACTGTTGCAGGTAAGAAGAGCCTTAGAAGACATGAATACTAAATATACTGTTATATCTTTACTCCCATACTAGAACAATAAAAAAGACATTAGGGAAAATCTAAGAAAACCTGGAAAGTATGGACTTTAGCTAATAACAATATGTCAATACTGGTTCATTAGTAGTGACAAATGTACCACATAATATATTATTATGAGAGGAAACCGATTGTTGGGTATGTGGGAACTCTTTGTATACTATTCCAAACTTTTCTGTAAATCTAAGACTAATCTAAAATTTTAATAATAATTTAAAAACTTGACAGTTTCTTGCAAGTTAATACCAAAAGCCTTTTTGAAAAAAAAATTTGTGAGAGATGGATCTATTTCTTAGATAAATGCTTCTGCCATTCTTGTATTATTCTCATATTTATATACCAAACTTTAGGACAAATGGACTAAAACAATTAATATTTAAAAACTGAATATTGGAACAGTTGGTTACCGTGTCTCAGGAAAATATTTTTTTAAGGCTTAATACAGTGAGCTATGATTGCACCACTGTACTCCAACCTGGGTGACAAAGCAGGACCCTGTCTATCTCTATTCAAAAAAAAAAAAGGCAACACCCTTGGGTCCCCTCCAACTGTGGGAGTTTTTCTATCACCTCAATAAATCCTGCTTTCTCACTTAAAAACAAAACCAAACAAAACAAAAACAAGTTCTTAAAATAAATACATATACAAATACATATTGAAGTGAGAAATTTTCGTAGCATAATCTTAAGCAGAAAACAAAATTATGCAAATATGTACAAAAGAACAAAGACAAAAGGAATGACACAAAAAGCAAAGTAGTGTTGTCAGGTTAAAGTGATGCTAATATTATGGCTAAGTTTTGTTTTTTTCAAAAATGCTTACTATTACTTTAAAAATGTTTTTACACTTCTTTAAATAGAAATGGTAACACTGGCAATATTTAATGTTAATTTCTATTGTTTGTTCTCAGTATATGAACTTGTTAAGAATTGCTATAAAATGGATGTGACTAAGAACACGATGACTCACTATAAACCAGTTATCTCCAGCGACATTCAGTTTTTAATAATATCATCTTGGTGCATATAGAATTCACAATTTTGTACCATGCTTTTTTTTTTTGGAGTTGGAGTCTCACTCTGTCTCCCAGGCTGGAGTGTAGTGGCACGCTCACAGCCACCACAGCCTCGACCTGCTGGGCTCAGGCAGGCCTTCCACCTCAGCCTTCCAAGTAGCTGGAAATACAGGCATGCACTGCCATACCCAGCTTATTTTTTAAATTTATTTTAGAGACGAGATCGCACCAAGTTGCCCCAGGCTGGTCTCGAACCCCTGAGCTCAGGCAGTCCTCTTGCCTTGGCCTTCCAAAATACTGGGATTACAGGCTTGAGCCACTGTGTCTGGCCATGATCCTAATATTTTGATATTAATGCTGTGCCTGGACTCCACAAGGGAGGGGGTCAACAAGGTGTGACTGACCTCCTTTTCCATCATAGGCTGAGATTTAGCTTTTCAGGTTTCCCTTGGCCCAGAGAGGATCTGCTGAGTCAGTTGTGGGGGGCCTAAGTTTTTATTTTTGGTTTACAACAGACATGGTGGACTTGCTTACCTTAGAACAGTGGTGCAGCACCCAGATAAGTGGGTGCCAAGGAAACACTGGTTGAAAGTACAAGTATCTTGGACCTCATTTTCCTGTACTGCCTTCAAGAGCTGAGCAGTTTTGCAAGCTGCATACTCTAAAATGGTGGGAAAACAAGTGACCAGCTCCTTCCAGCCAAGTCTTAGGGTCTTTATTCTGTACCTATCTTTCATGATACTCCCCGTCATGCTGGAACCCTAGTAAATCCAACCAGGACATAACAGTGTTCAAGAGGCCAAAGAAAAGACCCAGAGACAGTGGAGGAGACGTAGGGTTTATTGGAGACTTACAGGGAGTCTAGGGGCAGCCGCTTGGACAGGGAAAAAAACCGCTTCCCTTTGTGACAAGCATGGTCATATAGTCACTTTCACATAGCAACCTCCACCTAGCTCAAAACAAAGGGCCTCAGTTCCTTGCATGTCCAGCATCCCAAGGAACAGGCCAGGGTCCAGATATTCTTCACAGGTATGGCATAAACATCCAAGCTGGTCGTACCTGCTTGGTCCATACCTAAGAACACCGAATGCACACATTCACCAAGGAACATAGGGCCATTCTCAGGGTATGCTTGAGATATTGCTATCTGGTGAGACATGCCCACCGTACACCCTTACATATTTCATTTACTTTTGTGCATTGCCTAGTTTGTGTCCAGGGCTGTGCTGAAATAATTCTGGCTACAAGAATTTCAAGACTTTGATGGAGACACAGAGCATACAACTCTGATACAAGCTAGAAAGTAACTCTTGACTCTTAAAAAAAGTGTGATGGAGCTGGGCTCGGTGGCTCAGCCTATAATCTCGCGCCTTGAGAGGCTGAGGTGAGTGGATTGCCTGAGCCCGCGGGTTCGAGACCCGCCTGGGCAACTTGGCGAGACCTCATCTCCACAATAAATCAAAAATTAGCCAGGCGTAGTAGCGTGTGCCTGTAATTCCGGCTACTCGGAAGGCTGAGGCGGAAGGATCACCGGAGCCCAGCAGGTCGAGGCTGCGGTGGCCGGGAGTGGCCACTGCACTCCAGTCTGGGCGACAGAGTGAGACTCCAACTCCAAAAAAAAAAAAAAAAAGCGTGATGGAGCTAAAACAAGATGAAAAATCTGATACATGAATAAATCTCAAGAACATTAGCAGAGGGAAAGAAGTCAGACATAAAAGTCTATTCTGTTTATATAAAGTGCTAGAACAAGCAAAAGGGATTACAGTGACTGAAATTCACAATAGCAATGGCTGCCTCTGAGGATGAGGGGACTGACCTGAAGGGGCCTACGAGAACTTTCTCGTTGTTATTGTTTTTTAACAGACAGGGTCTCACTCTGTTGTCCAGGCTAGAGTACAGTGGTGCGATCTATAGCTCACTGCAGCCTTGAACTCCTAGGCTCAAGTGATCTTCTTGCATAGGCCTCCCAGAGCACTGGAATTATAGGCATAAGCCACCATGCCTGGCTAGTCTATGGCCACTTTCTAGGGTAATGAAAATAGTGTATATCTGGATAGCATGGTATAAAGGTCAAAACAAGTTGTCTGTCAAAACACATAATTGAACACGTCAGATCTATGCGTTTCCTGGTATGTAAATTATACCTCAGGGAAAATCACCACCAAGTGCTGTGAAAATGAAAGAACTTTATTGCAGTTGACTGTGTATGAGAGGCAAGAGCACTCAGGAGGCGGTGCACAGTGCTGCCCGGGGCAACCTGTAAACAGCAGGCAGTCCAGCCTAGGACTGGACATTTCCACCTTTCCTTTGGGAAAACCTGCACTCCCACCTGAAACACTTGCCTTTTCTAAGACCTTTCTCTTCTGATTGCTCCTGAGCGAGGGTACAGACAGGCAGACTCAAGGCTTTCACAGAGGCAAGCATTTAAACCACTGAGACAGCTTTATTATTTTCCTTACTGCACATGGAATGAATACACAAACCTCTGCCTGTGGGCAAAACTCCAGTAAGTGTTGCACCCGCCCCTGCAATCCTGTTCACCCATTTCTTCTGCTCCACTGTCACCCACCACAGGCTCACTCTGCGCCATGTACCCGCCGGTGCTGGATCAGATGAAAGCTCAGGCGGAAGGCCTTGCCACACTCAGTGCAGCGGAAAGGCTTCTCACCTGTATGGATCCTCTGGTGCCGGAAGAAGCCTGACAGCGCCCGGAAGGCACGCCCGCAGTTGCTGCACTCATAGGGCTTCTCCCCGGTGTGGATCCTGCGGTGCTCACTGAGGAAGGAGCTGCGGCTGAAGGCACGGCCGCACTCCTGGCACTCGTAGGGCCGCTCCCCAGTGTGCACCCTCTGGTGCTGGATGAGGTTGGAGCTCTGGCTGAAGGCCTTCCCACATTCCTTACACTCATATGGGTTCTCCCCATGGTGAATTCTCTGGTGCCGAACAACATTTGAACTGTGAATGAAGGTTTTCCCACATTCACTACATTCATATAGTCTTTCTCCAGTGTGAATTCTCTGATGCTTGACTGCATCTGACCTCTGGCTGAAGGACTTGCCACACTCAGTACATTCGTAAGGTTTTTCTCCCGTGTGAATTCTCTGGTGTCGAATGAGGTTGAAGCTCTGGCTGAAGGCCTTCCCACACTCTTTACAAACATAAGGTTTCTCCCCATTGTGAATTCGCTGGTGTCTGACAACGTGTGAGCTGTGGATGAAGGCTTTACCACAGTCACTGCATTCATAGGGTTTCTCTCCAGAATGGATGCTCTGATGTTTTACCACATCTGAATAGCACTTGAAGCTCCGGTCACAGGTGTTGCATTGATAAGGCCGCCCTTTCCATTGGCCTCTTTGATCTGCCACAGCACCTGTGTTCAGAGAGCCGTCTGACTTGGGCACACCATTATCATGGCCATTCTGCCTCCCAGTTTTCTCACAAATGACTGGGCTCCAAGGGGCATCTCTGGACCTCTTTCCAGTTTCCTCATTTTCACAAAGGTCAAGAGACCCCAGTGCCTGGGGAGGCTCCCGCAATGGGGCTGGCACAGCCTCTCCATGGCTCTCTCTCTCTGAAGTTTCCTGCTTTGGTGTCAATCGTGTGCTCCGAGCTGCTTGCTCTACAACTGAGGTGGCACATTTGGTGGCCTGGCTGCCACTCGAGGCCTGTGCTGGAAAAGCAGAGGTCAGACAAGTTTAGATATAACAAACTGTTACACGATAGAAAGCAGCATGTGAGTCTAGGATGGCCCTGGCAACTCATGGTGATGACAAAGGAATGACAGTGATATCAGTGTGCCATCCAGTCCCCACCCAGTTTTCCTCTCCAACCTTCTGAACAACTGTGGTTACAGGGTGGATGAGGGGCTGTGGAAGGCTAACTAGAATCCTGCACAGTGACTTCAGAAATAGGGCTAAGCCTCTAGCTTCAGCCTGCCCAGGAGGGATAAATGCACAAGCTCTGGGTACTTCCTTATGCTGCCAGATGGCCTGGAAAGCATAGGAAACTTGTTGGCAGCATAACAGAATGAAAGGGAAGCAGATGTATCAGGCTCACGTCCTGGTTCCAGCTTATTTCTCTGACCTTGGACTCCCTGACATAACACTGCATCCTTAATGACTCCCCCAACCCACCAAACTTTTGAGTGGGTTCTGTTATGTGTATATAAGAGAGTCCTTAGTCAGACCGAAGCTGTATCAACAGCTGTAGGTAGCAGCCCATCAGGGGCCATGGCGTGGGCCAGGCTGAGGGACAGCCCCACCCAGGCTGGGCATCAATGGTCCTTGTTGTTTGGCAGTGAAGCTGCTAGTTAAATTTGGTCCAGCCGGGCTCGGTGGCTCAGCCTGTAATCCCGCGCCTTGGGAGGCTGAGGTGAGTGGATTGCCTGAGCCCGCGGGTTCGAGACCCGCCTGGGCAGGCGAAACCTCATCTCTACAATAAATCAAAAAAATTAGCCGGGC
>CAUYQG010172334.1:0-14817 GCA_963574415.1 Tarsius wallacei
CAATCCACTTGCCTCGGTCTTCCAAAGTGCTGGGATTACAGGCTGAGGCAGCCTATGTTACGTACATTTGATTCCCTGGGTAGTAAAATAGAAAATGATGTGTATCTGTATCAGTTGGTACATTTCAAAAAGGAGATTTTAATTTTCTGGATGACATTATTTTAGTTTAAGGATGAAACTCTCAATGCTATTTTAAATGATGTGAAACATCTGAACATGCTTATCTCAAAGCCGTGTATTTCTTGGTACTGGCTTAAAAATAAGGGTGAGATGTTTTAGTCCATTAGCATATAATTGAAGAAGATGTACAGATGTAGATTTAAATCTAGTGACAAGAACTCTCTAGGAAGAAAAAATCGATCCTCATCTCTTGTCATACATGTAGGAATGAGGACCCTGAAATCTCAAACTAAGATGACAAAAAAAATTCCAGCATTCAAGCACACTTTGATCTTGGTTCTCAGAAGTGCTACACTTTGTCATCACCTCACATGAAGAAACAAGGGAAAGAAAACGGGAAAAAGTTTAATACAAAAACTTAATTTGTATTAAATCATTTGCCACTTTGCTGGTCTTTTGCAACCTGAAATTTACATCCTCCATATACATTTTCTTTATGCATTAAAAAGGAAATATAAAACTTCATTTGTAAAGCAAAGAAATAATGACAGCAAACAGGGATTTTTTATTTGTTCTTTGGTGTGAATTGACATAGGCATTATGATGAAGTTAAAACGCAGAGGTTAATTGAAAAATGAGATAAACAAAGCCCCTTGAAGGTCTCTGAATAATTTCGCCTGGCAGCATTGACAGTCTACAACCATCAGGCACTAAAACCTACCACGAACTGCTGGAGATTAAAAAAAAAAAAAAAAAAGCTGAAGTTAATTGTCTTTCTGTTCCTTCCACCTCATTTCAGCCCAATTATAACTGGGAAAAGTCATTCTGCCTAATTTGCATTAATGCACCTCCATGGAAAAATAGCTTAGACAGTGAATTTGATTTTTAAAAAATATTACGGACGTATTTAAAATACCTATCACAATTCCCAAATGTAAAATTTCTAGTGAAATTCCTGGATGACAATTCTCAGATTCTCCTAAGATGCCTTTAAATTATGGAAGGTAATAAAAATAGTTAACATATTGAGGGCATACTAAATGCCAGAGCCTGAGTTAAGGTCTACATGTGAATTATTCATTTAATCCTCACAACAACCCCATGCTGTGGCTGTCTTTACCATCCCCACTTCACAGATGAGGAAGCAGAGGTTTAGAGAGGTGAAGTGGCAAGCTCAAGGTCACGTAGCTAGGGAGTTTTAGAGCTGAGATTTAAACCTATACCATCTGACTTCAAATTCCTTGATGTTATTGTAGTTTGATGATACTTTGCCATTATGTTTATTTTGATTTTAATTTCATAGATAAGTATCAATTAAACTGCCATTTCTTCAAGTCAATATGAAAAGGGAAACTATCAGTCCAGTGTGATATTATTATTAGTTCATTTACTTGGATTTCTTTCATGGTGACTTTATTATGGGTGCATATTCTAATTTCTGCTACTGAATAGAGTTGTGTTTAGGCTACTCCTGTGCAATAGTAAAACAGCTGCAAATCCGAATAATGTTAGCTAGTTTGTCTTCAGTGTAAAATCAAGCTGAGCAGTGTCAGTGTTTTCAAGGGAATATTTTTTGCTTCTATTTTTGTGCTACAGATAGGATCACAGCAGAAATTAGGTGTCTCTGGATATGCCTGATGTCTTGTTTTTTTTTAAAATTTCTTGAAATAGTATGGAAATATTATTTCTCTTGCTGTTAATTGACAGACTTGGAGCAAAAACTGAATCTATTCAAAGCCATTTAGATTAATAGATGCGCTTATCCACAGAGGCCTCTATATTCATAGCATTGGGTCTGTAGCCCTCTTTTGTGCCTCTTTTTGGTGCTAAAGTGCTCACAATGATGAGAAGCATCTGGCTGCAAACCATTGTTTCTCATTAAAAGGACGCCTCTCTGAAGCTTTGGGGAATTCTCTGTGCTGAACCATGCAGGCTGAGCGTTTTGCCCTTTTCATGATTTGTAAATGTGAATCTTCACTCCTGCTTCTCTCCTAAGGTACATGCTTGCTTGTTGCTCTGCCTCTGAGCATCTAAACATGAGGTGGGAACACAGTCACTGCACTTCCATCTTTCGTTTGGCCGACATGTTGGTTTCTCCATTTTTTCTGTTGTCTGTCATCAATAAATATCGTTCAGTAATAAACATGGTAAGGGCTTACATTGAGAATCATTTGGAGGTGATTTTGAGTATTTCACATATTTAAATTCATCCTTAGAATGGTGACTTCTTGACTCTTGGCAGGTGAGTCCAAGAGATGGAAAACTAGACTGGGAGTACAGATTCCTGCTTGAGTCGTAAACCTTCCTGGGCATTAATTTCCTCATCACTGAAAAGAGAATTATTTCCCTATTGCTTCCATGGGGCTCTCCTGAGATTCCATCCAGGTACTGGGGATAATTTGACTTACTAAATCAGTCTTTCCAATCATTAGAACACTTTCTATTTAGCCTACACAGTATGCATTACCTTTGGCCACATGTAATCATGCCACTACCTTGTCCTCTTAGATTTTGACCTTCCCCGCCAGCTTTCTAGATGAAGGGAACAAGTGACATCTGCCTAAATGAAACAAGTTGTGCTTCACAAACAGAATCATGTGAAAACAAAATAGTGAGAGAGGGGGAGAGAGAGAGAGAGAGGGAGCGAGAGAGAGGTGTAAGGGGGACTATACTTGTTTCTTGTATGGACATTTATATTTGATTCTAGGTATTTGTATTTGTATTTATCTTTGGCTCTAGGCATTAAGACAGGGGCCAATCAACATTTCTGTCGTTCCTCATGACAAAAAACCTTCAAATCAGAGCAGTTAGTAGGATGCCTTCATTAAAAGAGAAAAAACACATTACTTGGAATTGAAAAGAGTAGATTGTTTATAGTTAAAAACAGTGGGAGGAAATGGAAATGTAACTTTATTCATGTTAAATGCAAATTTAATCACCACCTGTGATAGCTGTAGTGACTTTCAGAGAAAGGAAATTTCAGCAAGAAGAACAGTGCTTGATACGAAAGGGGAGATCGTAGAATGGAAAAATAGTTTTCTGAATAAAACACATACCATCTCCTAGGATAGTTATTAAAGTTGTCATTTTATTATTTTTTACCTATGTCTTGAAACTGCCATAGTGCTTTTCTGTACACCTAATTGTGAGTAACTGCATACATAATTCCACATACATAGCTGTACATACAATCCCACACATAATTGTAAGTTTGTGACTGAACTTCTGTACTGTATAACAATTGTGTGATGTGTCTATATTAATGTTTATAATAATTGTATATATGATTGCACACATAATTATGAGTTTGTGACCCAGTAATTCTGAACTGTGAAACCATTGTGTGATATGTTTATATCAATTGATGTTTATAATAATTGTATATATAATTGCACACATAACTGTGAGTTTGTTAGGATAAAATAAGGAAAGTGCTTTTTCTTCTGAGAGAATGTTCATGCATGAAAGAGAGCTTTAGGGGGCTCTTTAGAAGGTGACACAGACATAAGGTAAGTGAGAAAAAAATAGGGGGGCTCCCTAGAGCTTGGCTCTGCAGGAACAGAGCATGTGGACCCTGAACACTAGGGAATGAGTTGGCTGAGAAGGACGTCTCTGGGAAGGGTCAGAAAAGGATTCATATGATCATATTTGCAAAATGGTTGTCTGAATTGCTGTCAACCCTGAGCCTGAACTTGCTCTTGTGTTAGCTCACTCTATTAACTCAACACTTCTGTTTCTTGTTCTTCTCGGTTTTTCTGCAAGTGAGTTATATTTGGCTCACTCATATTTGAAGTAGAGAAATTCTAGTACTCTGAACTAACCAATCAGCCTCATCTCAAAATGTGGTGTTCATTTCCTGTCAGGATTTCTTTAAAAACAGTGCATCTATTCAAGTAGGTGCTAGCAATTGTAGTCAGCTCTTTATTTTAAAAGGTGATGAGTCACTTCAAACATGGTGTGAGTGCATTTCTTAATTTACATTTGTGCATTGACTGTTCATCTTTCCATTTATGAGGCTATACATCTCCCTGGGAAGGGGATCCTAGGATTTGAGCTAAGCTATGGCCATGACAAATGCCAAAACTCAGTGGTTATTCAAAATGGAAAAAAGAAGTAATGTAGCCTGGGCACGGTGGCTCATGCCTATAATCCCAGAACTTTGGGAGGCTGAGGTGAGAGAATTGCTTGAACCCACAGGTTCAAGACCAGTCTGGGCAACTTGGCAAGACCTCATCTCTACAATAAATCAAGAAAAATTAGCCAGGTGTGATGGCACATGCCTGTATTTCCAGCTACGGGGAAGGCTGCAGCGTAAGGATCTCCTGAACCCAGCTGGTCGAGGCTGAGGTGGCCATGAGTGTGCCACTGCACTCCAGCCTGGGAGACAGAGTGAGACTCTGACTCAAAAGGAAAAAAGTAATGTAAAAACAGGGTTTTAAAAATGATGGTGAATTTCAAATGTTTATTTTAAGCAAATTAACTTAATAATTACATCGTTCAAATGTTTATTTTAAGCAAATTAACTTAATAATTACATCGTTCAAATGTCAATTATAGAATTTATAAAGATATACACAACATGTGTAGGTTTACTACATGTAGGTCATGTGATTGGGGAGTGGACACATGTTTAAAATCTATGGCGAGTGTCTCTGTCATTATCTACATAGCCTCATTCAGAGACACTGTTAAAGTCTAAACTTGAGCCCTCTCGTGTGAGGTCCATGGCCAGATGGCACTCTGATTATCTTATGACTTTGACCTTACTTGGGACAAATCAGAGGGTTTCACTAGAGAGGGACAAGGATTGAACAGGATTTCGAAGTTCCATTTGGGAAAGAGGGAAGAGTGGTGAGAGGTCCCGGGAGTCAGTGGTAGTCGAGGGAAGAACTGAACTTTTGGGACACTCAGTAGTCAGGGCTCAGCAATGGCATGTAGTCCCTATTGAATGTGAACGTGGGAGCAAAAAAAAGGAGACACAAGAAAACCAAAGACACATTTGCTTACAAAGCAGTAACGGACCAGCGGTCAAATGATCCTAAATCCAACCCATTGGTAGTCAACCTACTTTATCTGTCTGAACCTCAATGTCCTCATCTATATAGAGGGAATAGTAATTTCTACCCTTTTAAACTAACACTTGAGGAAGCTTGTTCTGAGTAAAGAAATTAAATAGTGCATCTGACATTGCATTGTCATGTTATGTATGTAGGTTCTCAAATAGACCAATAGTTCAAAAAATCAGATAAAATCCTTGTCACCTAAAGGCAAAGAAGTGCAGTATATCCACAGTCTGTATGTAATCTTTCACTGTAAGGGTTGACAGTAAATAACTGGAGATTTAAAAACAGTTTAAAAACAGATTTAAAAACAGTTAAAACCTAGTCATCTTCTGCCTCCTCTTTTCTTTGCTTCAATAAGAGCATTGTAGAGCTGGACTCGGTGGCTCAGCCTGTAATCCCAGCACTTTGGGAGGCTGAGGTGAGTGGATTGCCTGAGCCCACGGGTTTGAGACCAGCTCAGGCAACTTGGCAAGACCTCGTCTCTATGATTAAAAAAAAAATTAGCTAAGTGTGACAGCATGTGCCTGTAGTTCTGGCTCCTTGGCAGGCTGAGGTGGAAGGATCGCTGGAGCCCAGCAGGTCGACTCTGGGGTGGCCATGAGTGTGCCACCGCACCCCAGCCTGGGTGATGGGGTGAGACTCCAACTCAAAAAAATATATAAATAAATAATAAAAAACTCTGTTGAAGTAGCCAGATCTAGTCTGAAAGAACATGCAAGGACACTTAAATAGGAATATAATGCCTTTAAAATGAAACACGAAAACTAGCTTTCCTTTGCCAGCTATATTCTAAATTTATTGCCTCATGCTTCTTCTATTAGCATTGATAATTAAAGCAGTATAAGGAATGTCTTGCATTTGATGTTAACAGTGCCATGCTGGCTGCTGCGGGACCCTGGGCCTGATCTTTATCCCCTCTGCAGGTAAATCTTTAAGTTCACCTTTAAAAAGCACATTAAACATTCTGGGAGAGAATCTTTAAACTTGTGTGCTCTCCAGTGATCTCTTAAGTATCAGAAGCTCAGATTAGTGGACGACATCTTATAATCTTCTGCCTACTGCCTGACCTGTGTTAGCAATAGAATGGTATAAAAAGCCTTGGGACATGGATATTACACTTGTTATTTTTGCTTTGGACTGACCTTGGGATCCACTGAGACCATTTAGAAAAGATTGGTATGCTAGGACTATAATTCTTTTCCATGATACACTTGCTTTAAAAAAAAATCTGAAAGTACCACATTGATTAAACATAGTGATAATAAACTTTATTTTTGCAATATTTTTATCAAATTAGTTAATGACCAAAACATCATTTAAGATATGGCCAATTAAATATGTATTTGAACTTCACTTTCATTTGCATTCTATATTTAGCTCATTTGCATTATATATTTCTTTGATACTTTGCAGATTCTACCAGTTTTAAACTCTAGATTTTATTCAGCTTTTCCACTAATATCCTTTTTCTGCTCCAAGATTCCATCCAGGATACCATATTACATTTATTCCTATGGTTTTTTAGTCTCCTCTTGTCTGTGACAGTTCTTTTCTTGTTTTTCATGACCTTGACATTTTTGAGGCATATTGATCAGGTATTGAGTAGTACAAACCTCAATTTCGGTCTAATATTCTTCTCATGACTTGACTAGGGTTATGGTATCCTTTGACTTTTTTTCAAGGTTAATCCAACTATCACCTTCTTTCTGCCAAACCAATTTTAAGTGATAACTGTTGTCCCTGTATCACAATGTAGCACAATGACCACAATCTTAGTGGCTATTTTAGTAGCAGACATCTACCAGCTCCAGTTCTGTAATTTGGAAGTCCAGGCAGGATTAATTGGGTCCATCCCAAGCTAAAACCAGAGTGTGGGCTGGGCTGCCTTTCTGGAGGCTCTGGGAAAGAATTCACTTCTAGACTCATTCAAGTGCCCCTTACACTTGTAGCTATCACGTGGGCCCCTCTTTCTTCAAGGTTGGCAATAGAGGATCTCCCTTGAGTTGGAATTCCTCTCATACTTCAGTCCCTCTCACAGAATTCTCTCACCAGGAAAAACCAGTCACTTTTAAGGGCTTGTCTGATTAGTTCAGGTCCCCTTCTTAACGCTTCTTGTATTATCTAATCTAATCTATTCATGGGAGGGACTATCTTATTTTATTTACAGAATGGCCCACACTTGAAAGGAGGGGATTATACAGGATTTGGACACAAAGAGGCAGAAATCTTGGGGCCATCTTAGAATTTCATCTACGATATGCACCATACTTAATTCTCAGTGTTGGTGATGGGATTAAGGCTATTTTGTTTCTTTAGCTGTACCATGTGGCAGGAACTTGGTAATACTTCTGCCCCTGTTGAGCAATCTGAACATTGACATAAGTTTTTCTACACTCTGTAATTCGGAGAAAGTTAATTTTCTTTATTTGCTATTTTAGCTTCTTTATAGGCAGTATTTTAGAGGGACTTTGAGATGATTTTATTTTTTCACTTCATTAAAAAACCCTTAATAAATGAAATGGAAATTTTCAGCAGGGCTCAGTATTTTAAGTGTTGGACTTCACTTGACAAACTCCCTCAGAAGATCAGCAAATCTTTTTTATTTAGTCAGTGAAGCTATGTTTCTGCATCTACTAATATAGTGTTTTGAGGTATATATTGTTAATTCTGTTGTTTTTTTTTTCTTTTTTCATCATTCCTTTGATCAAGGCCCCTAAGAATATATTGTTAGCTCTGAATACATATCAAATAATAAAAACAATGAGAGAAAAAAGCAAAACTTTCTCACGGGAGCCAAATGCTACTTAGTATTGGTGTTATTCTGAAAAACACCAAACTGAGAACTACGACATATTATGAGTATAAACAACTAAAATAAAAAGAATAGTTAAAATAAGAAAGACCTAAAGATTTAAAGAAAGGAGTAACTTTGTACTATGAGTATGAAGACTCTGATACTCCTATGGTGGTTCCTTATCCTCCTGTGCTCTATTCCTTAAGGGCTCCAGGAAGTGCCTACAAGGCTGTAAGAAGAAAACTGCAGGGCAGTGGGCATCTGTTTTGCTGTGACATGTTACAAATAGTCTCAGTTTGAGTAATATAAAGAGGTCCTTTCTCATTCACTAGTCTCAAAATGGCTTTCCCATGCTTTTTCTTGAGTGGCCATGGTCTTATGTTTCAGAGACACTAAATTTAAGGGAAGAATTCCAGTTGTAACTTCATGACTAAGTCATTTTGTCTTACCAGGGCACCCTGGTCCTTGGTGTCTCAAAACCCAACAGCGGAACTGGTGGCTGAAGCCAGCTTTTATTTTATCATCATGAGCCTGTCCCTGAGACCTGGCAATTCTGACCTGAGTTGCAGCACAGTTAAACTGATGCCCTTATATGTATCAGTTGGAGCATGCCCTGATGGTGTTCAACTCACCAGCCCACCCTTTCAAAGCCTGGTTGCTTCATTTAAGGATTGCTTAGATTTAAATTACCATAAGGAATCTGCCTTGACCTTACTACTCTGTGTGGCCTTACTGAGTTCCAACTATGAGTTTGATTTAGTAGCAGCCCAAATATGAAACAATTTTATTTTTCTTCAATTGCTACTTCAAACATAAGCATGTTTGACCAAACGGTCCAATCTCATCTTCCCTGTCATCTTTCATGCTATTTTGGGTGGATCCCAAGCTCACTTTCTTTTCTTTTCTTTTCTTTTCAGGTATAGTAGTCCCCTCTTGTCCTCTGGGCATATGTTCCTAGACCCCAGGGGATGCCAGAAACCATGGATTGTACTGAACTTCTTATATGCCATGGTTTTCTCCTATATTCACACACCTACAATCAAGTTTAATTTATAAATTAGGCACAATAAGAGATGAACCACTATTATTGACAGTGGGTGACTGAAACAGTGGAAAGGGAAACCATGGGTAACAGGGAGACTCCTATATGAGAAAATTTAGCCCAGTTTAATCCAATGTAAAGATTGTATATCATATGTGTTCAGGCCTTGTCATCGTTCCCTCAGTACTTGTGAGGATTCAGCCTGAGGGAAGCGGAGAGGGGAGGAGACGTGATCTGTTCTTTCCTCTAGCCTCTCTTCTGGGTCCCTCAGGCGTGTTTAGTGTAGGAGTTACAGGGAAGTGTTGAAAGTCTTTCTGGCCAGGTGCGGTGGCTCAAGCCTGTAATCCCAGCACCTTGGGAAGCTGAGAAAAGTGGATTGCCTGAACTCAGGGGTTCAAGACCAGCCTGGACCACTTGGTGAGACCTCATCTGTACAATAAATCAAAACAATAAGCTGGGTATGATAGTGTGCATCTGTAGTTCCAGCTAATTGGAAGGCTGAGGCCTGAGCCCTGCAGGTCGAGGCTGCGGTGGCCGTGAGCGTGCCGGTACATTCGGATGACCCACTTATTTAAGGGTGGTGGTGAAAACTACTGCCTTTCTAGGCTGACACTTTTTTAATTTCCACAAATCTATCTCCAATGGTATCCACAATTCTCTAGGTTGGGGAGAGAGTGTTAGGGTGTGTGAGTGACAGCTAGAAGTAGCAAAGTCAATTTGTCTTGGTTCCTAGTGAGTCCTAGAGGGGATTTCTGGCCTTCAATTGCTTGTAGGTTCTTTAAATAGGTAGGAAATCATGACTTGTTTAATGCCAACATGTATGAAAGGACATGACATGGAGTCAATATACCCAATGAGCAGCCATTTTAACATTGCCTGGATCTGTCATGTTTTTCTAGCAGTTCACTTTAATTTACCCTTTAATCACTAGACAAGGACAGAACCAGTTTCTCAGAGATACTATTGATAATTGCTTTACAACCCCGTCCCCAGCTTGTTTTGTAAACAAATTAACCTAATCAGATCTTCATGACACAAACCCCATCAACATGGCAGCAATCATGTGACTAACCCACCCATCTGCCTGCTGTCCATCTCCTGACATCAGTACCTGTGCTTATCTGCCCTCTTTGATGATGTGGAGCAGACCACCAGCCAATTACCTTAACCACCTGTCCCCATCAAAGGGAAAGTTTAAAAGCAGCTCTTTGCCATTGCTTTAGTAAACTCTGGTGTGGCCATGTGCTCTTTAAGCTATAGCCACCACCATGTTTTCTAAGCTTTGGCTCCCTTTTGTACCTTGGGGAGGTGAACCTCTTCTCTCCTCTCTCTCTCTAAGTTACTTTCTAAACAAACTGCATTTTCCAATTTGTTTTTTTGAAATTTTTTGCATCTTTTGTGTGGCACTAGATACCACCCCCTCCAATCGGGCCTGACCTAACAGTTGGAAGCCCCTACTGAGATTTTAACCTAACAGTGTAGAACTGCAAGACAAAATAAATGTGCAGTTAGATTTGAATTTCATGTAAACAAGGGGCAATTTTTAAGATAAGTATGTCCCAAATATTGCGGAAGACATACTAAAGAATTTATACCTAGTTTATTTAAAATTGAAATTTCACTGGGCATCTTGTATTTTATTTGTCCAATTTGGAAACCCTCGATGCAAGTTCACAATCTAGGGCAGCAGGAAAAACCCACCCTGGTCCTGATGACACCCCTAAGGACCAGGCCCTAGGTACGCTAGGCATTTGACATAGATTATGTGTTAATTTGCCAGGTAGATATGATTGGCTTCTTTACGTAAAAAAAAAATATTGAAGCTCAGAGAATGTTAGTGAAATGCCCAAGGTTTCTCACAAACACACAATTAGCTGGTCAAGGCCAGAGGGAAGATTTGGGTCTGGGTCTTCTGATCCTTATCTACACTTTATCACCCTTTGCTACTATCTTTTCCTTCTTGCCCTCAGCCCCAGGAATTCCCTCCACCTCTCACCCCCGTGGCTACTCTCCTCCTACTTGGTTCCATTTTCTCCCATGTTGATGCAGGGTGAGAATGTATTCTAACTTCTTCCAAGGAGTTAGCCCTAGTTAAGTGTACATGGATAAAGCTTACTGGTTTAGTAGCTATGGTTCCTTTTTTATTTTTTATCCTGGCAAATGTATTCTCCTTGAAGGACTCCTTTCCATTTCTTTTTCCTTTGAGTGCAAAATAAGCCCTATGCAAATTGTCCCCCACTTTCTCTAAGTTCCACTCACCAGGTTCTCCAGGGCAAAGGTGTCTCAAAGGAAAAGAGCTCTCAGCAAGCTGATGGAGATGCTTGTCCAGCAGATTCAAAAGTCCCTCCAGGTTCTTCCTGGCTTTCTTCTTGTTGAGTGTCCCTGCCTCTGTGAAGCCTCTGCCTAAACTTGGGGAGAGAAAGGGATGACTCGGCATACTCTACCTTGGTCTCTCTGCGGCTGGTGGAATCACTGGTATATATCTCTCAATTCCAGCCTATTTAGCATTTCTATCATGGTTCCTCTCTTCTGCTTTCCTCCGCTGCTCATCCTTAGCAGGGATTCTTCTTGAGAGGGATTGGGTCGATGAATGGTACAGGGAACCCAGAATGTGATTGATGGAAAAGTAGCCAGAGTACAGCTTAAGACTTCAGCAGACAAATATAAATGGAGTGATTGAAAGAGAAATTAAAATAATATAATAAGGAAGCCCATACAAAGACTGTAACTGAAAGAGCAAATGAATGAGGAAGAAAGGAGATTTACAGCAAAATGTAGGAAAGTCGGATCTACGAAAGATTTACTTCTATTATCTATTTTAAATCAGTGTCTGACCATAATTGAACATGTGCTATGCAGTAATTTACTGGTATTCTCACTGCTTTTTCTTAAGTTGTCTGCAGACAGTTTAGTGGAAAGACTCACTATCTTTTGGTGAGTATGAGATGGGTCAGTGCTTTTAGGTGTATTGTGGAGGCTGGTTGTTGATTAACACATTATTTATAAGGCCATTTTTAAAGGCGGCATGAAAATATAATGCAACATGGCCTATAATACATTATAATATGCTGGACATCATAAGAATGGTGTTTAATTTTGACCTACTCTCAGGGAGACATGGGATGTGTCTTGAATTTTTGACCATCTTTATGAAGCAATTTAAGGTAGTAATTTACAGTCTTTTATTTTTGAATTTTGGAATCAGACACACCAAAAAGGTTCTAGAATGTCATAACAGCTCTATGATATTGGGTAAGTCACTCTCCTAAGACCTAGCTTCCTCATCAATAAAATGCAGATAATAATAATTTTCTCTCTCAGTTGTGAAAATGAAATGGGATAATGCATATGAAGCATTTAGCACAGCAGATTTCACACTGCAATAGCTCAGTGGTAGAATTTCATCATCATCTCATCACCATTGTGATCATCATGATTGTGATCAATAGCACACTTGGGTCATGGGCATTTTGGATATATCTTTCCTAATAAAAGGATACTATGCAGTAAGTCTCATTATTTATGTCATTGATCAAGATAACACTAGTATGATGTGAGAACTACTTTTTTTTCTGAATCCAGTTTTTTATTTATTTTTTATTTTTATTTTTATTTTTTTTTCAGAAGTAGAAAGCATATATTTATTGGGAGAAGGAAGGGGAACCTAGACAGGGAAGAGGCATATTTAAATGAATTTAATGTATTAAATTATTTACAAACAAATTCTATTGCAAGAACAATATTGGTACATGGCAAAATATTTTAATCAATACAGAAGAATATAAATTGCTACTCACCAGAAGAGTCACCATCATTTCCTAGTGTTTTAATTGTTAAAATACTACTTACTTATATTTGAAGTGATATAAATTGAATCCTATAGTTTATCTCCTGAGCTTATTTTTCAGTTAATATGCCTTTGAAATAGCTTATTACCTATAAATCTATTTACTCATCCATTCATGCACATCAAACTTTTAGATGGTTGATCAGTGTCCAGTTGTTTGGTAGTACTTAAATTAATTTCATCATTCCCCTAATTGATTTTCAGGACTTTTAGGTTGTTTCAAAGTACCTGCCCCTGCCAGTGGTTCTGTGGTATCACCTGTTACCTTTTGCACACAGAAAACCAGATCTACATATAGAGAGAATGTAGGTGTTGGCTCAAAGGGTTTTATTCATCTTGATGTTTTTTGTTGTTGTTGTTTTTTATTAAGCATCATATTTTTTATTTTAAAATTGTGGGGTACAGTTAAGGGTTAGGTATACAAATATGCATCGTTCAGGCACCCTTGTTGATAAGGGGTGTCACCCCTGTCCCAGACAGATATTGACTACCGTTAACTCACCTCCCTTCCCCTCCCTGCCCCCCCATAGTTTCCCGTCACTGTCAATTCTTTTCTTATAGTATTATGATAGATGTTCAAGGTCCACTTATGAGTGAGAACATGTGATACTCAGATCTTTGTTTCTGTGAGAGATCACTCAGTATTATAAACTCTAGTTCCATCCAGGTTGCTGCGAAATTCATGATTTTATTCTTTTTTATGGCTGCGTAGTATTCCATTGTGCATATATACCACATTTTTTAAATCCAGTCCTCTTTTGATGGACAGTATGGTTGCTTTGGCTATTCTTGGTCATTTGTGTTTCCATATGAATTCCTGTATTGTTTTTTCTAGCTCTGAGAAGAATGTTGCTGGTAATTTGATGGGTATTGCATTAAATCTGTAGATTGCCTTAGGTAAGATGGACATCTTCACGATGTTGATTCTTCTAATCCATGAGCATGGGATATTTTTCCACTTGTTTGTGTCATCTTTGGTTTCTTTGAGCAGTATTTTGTAGTTTTCATTATAAAGGTCTTTCACATCTCTGGTTAGGAAGATGCCAAGGTATTTCATTTTTTTTTGTGGCTATTGTGAATGGGATTGTGCTTTTTATTTGGGTTTCTGTTTGTTTATTGTTGGTGTAAAGAAATGAGATTGTCGTTTGAGCATTTATTTTATACCCTGAGACTTTGCCAAAGTCTATATCAGTGCAAGGAGACTTTTGACAGATTCTTTTGGGTTTTCAAGGTGTACAATCATGTCATCTGCAAAGAGAGATAACTTGACTTTCTCTTTTCCTATTTGGATACCCCTGATCGCCTTCTGTTTTCTGATTGCTCTAGCCAGGACTTCCAATACTATATTGAATAGGAGGGGAGAGAGTGAACATCGTTGCCGTGTTTCAGTTTTCAGGGGAAATGGTTCCAATTTTTGTCTGTTTAGGAGTATGCTGGCTGTGGGTTTCTCGTAGATGGCTTTTACTATTTTGAGGTATGTTCCATGTATGCCTAGATGTTTGAGGGTTTTTATCAAGAAGGGGTGCTGGTTTTTATCAAAAGCTTTTTCTGTATCTAATGATAAAATCATGTGGTTTTTGTTCTGACGTCTGGTGATGTGCTTAATTACATTTATTGTCTTGTGAATGTTGAACCAGTCTTGTGTCCCAGCGATGAAGCCTACTTGGTCATGATGGATGTTTTTTGAGATGTGTTGTTGAATCTGGTTTGCTAGGATCTTGTTGAGAATTTTGGCATCTATGTTCATCAAATATATTGGCCTGTAGTTCTCTTTCTTTGTTGGGTCTTTACCTGGCTTAGGTATCAATGTGATATTAGCTTCATAAAATGATTTCAGGAGGATTCCATCTTTCTCAATCACCTGGAATACTTTCAGTAGGATCGGTATCAGCTCCTCCTTAAATGTCTTATAGAATTCTGCTGGAAAGCCATCTAGTCCAGAGTTTTTTTT
>CAUYQG010172339.1:0-38300 GCA_963574415.1 Tarsius wallacei
GGGTCTCGAACCCGCGGGCTCAGGCAATCCACTCACCTCAGCCTCCCAAGGCGCGGGATTATAGGCTGAGCCACCGAGCCCGGCTTTCTTTCTGTATTTGTACATATATTTTTTTCCTGATATCTTTGGGAATAAGTTGTAGATGTTAGGTTTCTTATTCCTAAATATTTCAGCAGATGTTTTCCAAGAACAAGGAGTGTTATCTTTTATAGTCACAGTACAATGATCAAATTAGAATACTGGACATTGATTACTATTATCTAATATATAGTCCATATTCAAATCCATTAATTGTCTCAGCAATGTCCTTAATTTCAATTTTCTCCCTAATCCAGTTTTCATTGCATTTACTTATGTCCCTTGAGTATTTAATCTGGAATACTTCCTCAGCCCTTCTTTGTTATTCAGGAGTATATAGGTAACTTTTGTATACTTATATGGTGTAGTACTAAAGACCTTGTTCCCTTTCTTAATTTTTTTGTTGTTGTTGTTGCTGTTTTTGAGATCTACTCATATTTATGTGTAGGCTTCTGTCTGTTTGTTGCTTCTAACTTCTGGTTAGTATTCCATAGTGTACATCTGCCAAAGTTTACTTGTCCATTTCCCAGTGACAGACACTGGGATTGTCTTCAACCCTTTGCTGTCACAAATAATTCTGCCATAAACATTCTCATATATATTCCCTTTCAGAATATTTCTGAAATATATCTCTAAGAATAGGATTTGGGGTCATAATGTATCTGCCTATCTAATTTGACTAAGTTCTGATGAATTGCTCTCTAGAACAGCTGCCCTAACCATATTACAACTATCATGCAGTTATATTCCTGTTTCTTTACACGAGTGCCAACACTTTCTCCTAGCTAAATTCTAATTTTTGCCAATGTGATGGTTTTAAAGTGACATCTTGTTTTATTTTCTCTGATAGCTAATGAGTTTCACTTATTTTCCCAACATCTTCAATGACAGAGTTTCTTCAGGAGGGAACCTATCTTTTTTTTTTTTTTTTTTAAAGTATATATATATATTATACTCCAGCTGAATAGCCCCTAGAAGTATCTTTTAAAACTGATGTCGGCCGGACTCAGTGGCTCAGCCTGTAATCCCGTGCTTTGGGAGGCCGAGGTGAGTGAATTGCCTGAGCCCGCGTATTTGAGGCCCACCTGGGCAACTTGGCGAGACCTCATCTCTACAATAAATAAAAAAAAAAATTAGCCGGGCATGGTAGTGCGTGCCTGTAGTTCCAGCTACTTGGAAGGCTGAGGCGGAAGGATCGCCAGAGCCCAGCAGGTCGAGACTGCGGTGGCCAGGAGCGGCCACTGCACTCCAGTCTGGGTGACTTAGTGAGACTTCAACTCAAAAAAAAAAAAAAAAACAAACTGATGTCATGAATGGCACTTTGTGTCACTGCCACTGAACTACTTGACACTGGCAGATCATTTGGGGGATTTCTTATATTTGAAATATTGGCTATAAAAGTGTATATTCTCTTTAGATGACTGAAACCTAAATCCTTAGACAACTATCTACAAAGATTGTTGGTAGAAATAGAATTCAGGATTTTCTCCAGTTCATTGGTTTTGAAATCCATTTGCTTATATACTTCTGAAGGGATTTTTCAAAATCATGCACCTTATAATATATTTTTCAGTTGATATCTTAAATTTTTTCCTTTTATGTCTTAGTAATTGGAAAGAATATAATTTCTAGATTATTGAAAATATTGGCATTTAAAAATAGAATTGTTATATTGATCCCTCAAATATATCCAATTTAAATGCCATGGCAAGTAGGTAACTATCATTAGGTGTTTAAAAAATGCATGAATAGGTTCTACAGTCAAAATTTACTTCTTTTTTTCTTTTTTAATTCAATGTGCCCATTTTCTTCCAGAATTTTATCTTAATGTGTACTTTAATATACCCTAATATATTTTAAAAGATATTTTATGTTTGAGTATTTTAAAGTTACATGCTATATTATATATTTCTGCAACAGACATGTAAATTAAAATTACATTAATTTTTTGTGATCGTAAAGAAAATAAAGATGTTCTTCTAGACTTAACGTTCATTACATAAAAATTATTAGTGATTGATTGGAAGAACACATATATATTATAAATTTTGGTAATTAAGTATAAAAGTAAAGTTTTTATTAGAAGATATGTCTTCAATTAGATGTATTTTTTCAATTATTGCATTCATCTCTGTATTGCTAGAATGAGGCAGGTTTTCAGCATCAATTTGATTCCTATATTTTGTTTCTATAGATGTGAATGATGAGAAAATTTGTTCACATAGAAGTAGTCAGGGATAAAAGGAATTTATTATAGAAATATTACTCAGTTCTTTAAACTATTTTTAAGTTATTTGACAAAATATAACCATGGTGATCTATCACCAAAGAATAGTTTTAAAATTTATCAGCTGTTACTTTGATTATATTCTCCTGAAACTTGATGAAAGTAAGGACTTGGAAACCACCTGTTACAGTTTAATTAAAATCAATCATTGAAAGTCATTATCTTGTCTTAATTCTGACACAGATGTTTCCAGTTGTGTCTTTTCTTGGCATCCATGCATTTATACTCCACAATGTACTATTGTAAAATTATGGGTGGATGAAAGATATGCCTTTCTTTTGTAAGATAAAAAATATGATTTTGAAAGTAGAAGCTTGACTTTTTCTTTTAGAAAAGAATAATAAGAAAGTTGAGGATCTCAAAACTGATACTATTAAAATTTCCCACATGTACCTTAATATAACACAGGGGTATGTGTAAGATTGCTGCTAAAAAGAAATAATATTTTTAAAGCTATAATTACTTGAAAAGAACTGTGACAGTAGCAACATAGTAGCATCAACTTTTGAGAGAAGTAATGCCAATTTTACTGAAGTCAACATTTACACTATTGAACTTTTTGGGTAAATTTGTAATTGATTGTTCTGACAATATATGTCTAATTCAACACACTTGAAACTTCACTTGCACATTCCTAGAAATTCATTCAAGGAGGCTAAGTATTCAAGGAGGATGCTGAAATCAAACTAGAACATTAAGTATTGATGTTCTTGGAAGGTTATTTGGTGTTTTAATTTAGGACTCTGGATAATCTCATACACTTCTCTTTGTTTATGTTGTTTCCTCCACCTGAATTACTAGCTCCTGCTCCCTGTCCATCTTATGTGTACATATTATATGTCTTCATTATACCACTTTTTATATTATACTATGAAGGTCAAACTATTCTACTTCCTAAACGTGTGACCAATCTAATCCCTGTTTATTTCGTGCCCTAGTCAGAACACCATCATTTCTCAGTTGGTAATGATCTTTTGACTACTTCCCCTGGCTCCATTCTAATCCCATTCTACCATGAAATTACTATAATTACCTAATATGCACATCAATTTCATGTTCTCTGACTCAGAAATCTTGAGTTGTTTGTACTAACAAATCTTTCATGTTTTTACGTTGCCAAGAGGACAGATATTAATGCTTTTATTTATTTTGTTCTTATCTATTCTCAACTGCCTTTCCAGATTTTTTCCCCAGCAACTGTCTTCTTCTGTTTTATACTCTAGTCACATTTCCTTGACCACATATCATGGTGCATTTATTAGAATGTCACAATGGACTCATAACTTTGTTTTTTAAGCACTATTCAACCTAAACTTATGGCTTCTTGAGAAGAAAGGTTAAAATGTATTTATATGCAATGAGTATATTCTTTTTAGAAAAAATTTTTTATCATTGAAATGTGTTTTTAGATCACATTTTAGCACTAAGCATAGCTATATGACAAAAAAACTTGGAAAAATGAAGGGAGGCCATGACAAAGAAAAAAACATAATTTTTAAATGTATCAAGGTTTATCAAAAGGTGTTTTGAAAACACACATACACACAAACATGTGTATTTAATTCTCCTCTATCAGTATTAATAAGAAAAAGGACTGCTGTGTTTGGCCTGCAATCTAGAACTCAATGGATCATAGCTAGTTTTTATAATTCCCTTTTGTATTCAGTACAGTGAGGTGGGATGGACTACTACATGTCCACTAACATGTTAAAAAACAGGTCCTGGCCGGGCTCGGTGGCTCAGCCTGTAATCCCGTGCTTTGGGAGGCTGAGGTGAGTGGATGGCCTGAGCCTGCAGGTTCAAGTCCTGCCTGGGCAACATGGTGAGACCTCATCTCTACAATAAATCAAAAAAATTAGCCGGGCGTGGTAGCACGTTCCTGTAGTTCCAGCTACTTTGAAGGCTGAGGCAGAAGGATCGCTGAAGTCCAGCAGGTCGAGGCTGCAGTGGCCGGGAGCGGCCACTGTACTCCAGTCTGGGCGACGGAGTGAGACTCCAACTCAAAAAAAAACAACACAAAAACAGGTCCTACTAACAACCTCAACACTTATGAATTGTATGATCTTTAACAGGTCATTTATCTTTGCTAAATCTCAATTTTCTCATCTGTAAAGCAAGGATTAGTATATGTTCTACTCAGTAAGAGATTGAAGCATATGAGATAACAGGTGAGAGTATATGATACATTTAAAGAGATTTAGACATATGTTGTATCACTGGTATATTACTTAGTCTCTTTAATCCTGTGCTTCTTTAGAGGATCAGGTCTATCTTGATGGATGGCATATGTTGATAAGGCTAATAAATGGCCACATAAGGAAATAAAGGATGTGTTGGGAGTTTGTTTTATTTTTTTTTTCTTATTTCTTTCTTTTATGTTTCTTCCTCATTAAAATAGTTTTGGTATGAACCATGATGGAATTGGAAATTCTTGTGGGACGAAAGGTCATGAAGCAGCAAAACTTATGGCAGCTCACATTACTGCAAATACCAATCCTTTTTCCTGGTCTGCATGCAGTCGAGACTACATCACCAGCTTTCTAGAGTAAGTAATCTCTGGAGAGTGATGATGAATTGCTCCAAAAGTAAGCCATTGGTATAAGCCGAATATGTACTGCTTCAAACTTTGCATAATGAGTAACTTTTAGGACCCAGTGATACCTCAGTTGTTCCACAGATACTTTATTTAATAGATCGTTGTGGCAAGTTTTTTTCTTCATATAGAACTTATTGAGTAGATTAGAGGGAGCAGAGCAAGGGTCTAAGTGGGGCTGATGATGCGAGGGTTACGGTTGTTCAATAAATGGGAAACAATTTCAGAAAGCATTTAGACTTACGTAATTTAATAGTGCAGAAGCCAAACTTTAAATCAGTGATTATGTATTTCCTTTTGTTACTGAGTTCTGTAGAAGAGCCAAAGTATCTAATAGTAACAAACAACAACAACAACAACAACAAACCAAACACCCAGGAAATGAACACTTTATGAAAAAGATTTGTCTTTGAAAATTTATTGTGACCCTTTTTTCTAAAGTTTGAGAATTTTTGGTTTTTGTCCTTTAATGTATATTCCAAAAGTGTAGTTATCTAAATGTGAAGAATGTAAATTAACTCAGTTATAATTATGTTTAAGAAAGCAGATGTTCTTCTGCATCTCAATTGCATAGGGCTTCAGGATTGGATTTTAGAAACTGATGGACTTGGTTCTCACTTTCTAATGGTGTGACTTGGGGCTTGTTACTTTTCCTAATCTTCAATTTCCTAATTTGTTAAGTGAATTTAAGACATAATACTTACATAATCAGATATTATGCATATGATTATATATCGTGCTATAATGTATATAAAACATTTAATAGATACTCATTAGGTAGTAAATATTATAATTTTAAATGATATCAATATTTCAGTTCTTTACTGCTCTACTATTATCTTTAGCTGTTTTGTGGCATATTGTTCTTAGGGAGGAGAGTTTAAATATTATGTGAAGAAGTGAGGCATACATAAAATACAAAGCAATGGAAATTATCTTTAAAAATTGGCTTTGTTCAAAGTTTATGTTAACAGAATTATATTGTAAAATTTTAAAAATTCATATAAGTTACAAAGGGTAGCATTATTCATTAAAATTTTCTTCGTATCTACTAATAGCCAGATTATATATTTTGAAAACTTATAATTAAATATTTTTAAAAGCCCCTGAACAAGAGATTTTAAATTACCTAGCACAATGCTTTACTCAAAAAACAGAAGACAAATGTTTAAAAACGGCTCTTTTAAGTCAATTAATGTAATAATAAAGTTGAAGGAATTAGAAATTTATTTTTAAGGCAGTTCTTCTGATAACCATATTATAACCTAACAATTTTAAATCTTAGTAATAGATAATAGAACACTTTACTTGCCTAGTGTATAAACTGGCTGAAGTGCTATAAATAGGATAGACCACAGAGAATTTGTTTGCCATCTTTTGGTAGTTTTTAACACAACGCACTAGAGGCATCATTTTCTGAAATGGTTTTAATGAGATTATTTAGCTAAACTTTAAACATTGTTGAAGATCTACTCTCCCTAAAAATCAAGTCAGATCTGGCATTTCTCCCTTCATTTGGCTCTTGTTCTCATAATAGAGTCCTAGTATCTGTCACCGGAAAGACAAACCATATAACACGCTCAGTATTCCTGTGCATTTTTGATGGCTGCCATTTTCTTGTTTTTTTTTTTTTAAGTACCATTTTCTTTTCTCCTCTATCCTGTTTCTGTCCCATTGGTTATTGCACAGCTAATGTCTAGTACCACCTCTGTATTGCAAATATAAGGAACAGTTTTGATCTCTTGCCAGATCTTGCCTGGTTGAAACCATATTAAGGCTATTAAGACACTCCAAAAGGGAATCCCTAAGTTATTGGTAAAATACAGTTAAGAAGTCACCACTGGTTTGGTGAGGGATGTAAAATTATCACTAGTCGCAATAAGGTGTTTCATTGAGTTAATTAAAAGAATTGATACAAAAAGCATTATTTAAGCCTTGTTGCCTCTTTGCATTTTGTATGTGTAAGCATGATTAGTGTTGATGGGGTTCTAATGGACCTATTTATCCTGTATTTGTAAAAATATTTCTCTTATGCATCCTCATGGGAATGCTCACAAAGTTAAAGCCATTAATAAAAGATAGATGTGAAAGACAATGGTAGAGGTTGGGGGAATGTTGGCTTCCCCTGCCCCCTTTACTAATAAACTAAACAAATCTGATTATAATCTTACCAAGGAATAAAAGGGTTTTTAAACACATGGCCCTTTTAAAAGGTCAGTTCACTGGAGCACAAAGACATAATAGTAACTTTCTTGAATTTCTTTGTTCCTTTTTATTAATGCAGTGAACTTAATTGCTTTAACAGCTATGCATGATATTTTTAAAAATCCAGTGATATTTTGATCAGGGATTGAGGTTACAGTTATGTTTTATAGTTGGCTCAAAAAGGCTGATAACATTTTATTTTAGCTTCTCTTCTCAAGAAAAAAAAGTCTTGAAAGTTGAATTGTTTAGGAACTGCAGCCCAGCCAACAAAACACATACCTTTCTCTACTTAGTGACTGTATAGGCCAAAGATGATGGTGAATTTTAACAATGAGCTTTCTATGATTTATAGAGATTCACTATTCAGTATGCTTAACTGAAAACAATTCCATGGCCTTTAAATGCCAGTAGAATACAATCTCTCGTGTCATTCTGAAACACTAGGTGCTATTGGTCAATCAGGAGATGGTGTTTACCAACTCCCAATATTTTTTTTCAGATTTCTTAAACTCGGTGATTCAATAAGTGGTTCATGAATCGCCCAGAAGCCGTCCTGATTAAATAATAAAGAACCCATTTCCGTTAAAATGGACGTGTTATGCCAGCTTCTGATGTTTTCCGACGACGGCTTTGCAGGTAGTGTCTTCCCTATCTGCCTGCGGGACTTATTTATTTATTTATTTAGAAAACAGAGAAAGGTGAACCTGGTATTATGGCTCTCACTCACTGATAACTATGGGCTAATTTACCAGGCAGTGAAGGCAGCCAGAAGTAATTTCAACCAGTTTTTCATATATTTCCACCACTTAGCAATAGTACAGAGTAATTTCATATAGTTTTCAAAAATTATGGGGGCTCTGTGAATCAACTCTTGCTCTATTAAAATTAAAGTCTGTTAAATTGTTTGAACTATCCAAGATTCATAGAAAAATTTCCTGCAGTTCCAAATTAAATACAAAGTAGCCATTTTCACTTAAAGGATAGAAGATGAATGCATTAAGAGGCAAAGTTATGGTTGAAACTGAACTAAGAGGAAAGGGGAGAGCAGAGCTACAAGGGAAGTGATAGGATTAATAGGATGACCAAGGCGATGACATTTCCTCTCTAGCAATTACCTTTGAAGGTCAACATCAGTCTATTAGATGGAAAATAATCTTTATAGATGGAGCCTTTTTTAAAAAATGTGGAATCCAAGAAAGAGCTTGGCAAAACAGGTTTCTCCTTCTGTTTATCTGATACAATTTGGGAACCTTGCTCTAGCCGTAAGTGTCTTTGTTAAGTCAATTATCTATGGGGGGAAAAAGAGTAAACCACTCTCAGTACAGTATTTGTATCTTGGAAGTTTCAAGTTCAATTATATTCAAGCATCCCAGTCATACAGAGAGTGAGAGAAAGAGGTTTGACTTCAGAAGATAATATATTGTTAGTTTCACAAAGATTGATAGAGCAGTTTATGAGAATGTGGTAGGTAAGATACTTGACTTGCTATAGATGATATCAACCAAATTCTTTTTTGCTAAATTTATGTGAATCAGGACAACTTAATGGAATATAAATAGGAGTGGCATTAAATGTTAATTTTTTTTGTTGTTAAGAAATTGTTAAGATATGTGTAAGGTTATATAGAAGGATTTATTTTTTAGATAACCCACTGTATTGTAGACTGAAGGTCTGTCCTTTGTAGTATAATTATTTTAGTGAAAATAAATCTAAAATCACATTTAGGAATATATTTTCATGTGTTCTGAAAACAAAGCCAGAAGTGCATATTTTGCATAGGGATCTGTAAATTTTAGTCAAAGACTGAACTCTGGCTCATATTCCTATATTCAAGGCTAATTTTTGGACTGTAAATAAGACCTCTCTAAATTAAAAGTAGAATACATAAAATATGGCTCCCCCAACATGCTGCAGACATTTCTGGAAATGTAAATATACTTTGATTTATGATAATTTTCATAATCAAGGAAGCAGCATATTTTTACACTAATATATATGTTTTTGCTTAGTCTTGGAATCATAAACATGGTGTGCATCTGTAGTTCCAGCTACTTGGAAAGCTAAGGAGGAAGGATCGCCTGAACCCAACAGGTTGAGGCTGCAGTGACCATGAGCGTGCCACTGTCCTCCAGCTTGGGCGACTAGTGAGAATCCAACTCAAAAAAAAAAAAAAGAAGCGTAAACAAAAGAAGAGTCTATAAATTCAATAATTATCTATATTGCTGTAGATATTAACTAAGGTTGCATTTTTAGTTGTAAAATATATGCTACTAGGGAAATAATCACAGATCTACTTTTTATATAGAGAATTTTGCCCTGGACAAGTATATCAATGCTTAATAATAGTAAGTTGTAACAGCTCATAGATTAAAACTAGCAGTATTCTACATTTAATTTATTAATGAGTGTGGTTTATATTTTTTGAGTGGAGATATTTGCATATGACACCAAGGCGCAAGCCATCTATGTTTAAAAGTATAAATTGATAAGAAATTTTAGAAGATTTGTGGTACTATTCTTATTTTGATAGTAGTATAAGTAACACTAAGGTCCACATCATAAGAATTGTATAGTTGTATCTCAATTACACAGAATTCTAGATTAAGTAAAAATATCCCATAACTGCAATTTTTAAAATAAGATAATTACAAAGTACATGACAATAATTTATATCTAATACCTTATGAAAGGAAAAACATTTTCACAGTTATTGTATACCAGGAAATGTAGAAAAAATGTTCACAGCATAATCTGCAGTTTAGAAATGGAAAATAATCCAGATGTTAATTAGTTGAGGAATGGTTAAATAATTATGGCATAGTATTAAATGGAATATTAAAGAACAATAAAAATGAACAAGCTACAGTTATACACATCAACACGAAGTATCTCATATTTGCAGTATTGAGCTAAAAGATACAGTCACAAACAAAAACCTACAGTATGACTGCTTTTATATAGAGTCCAAAAACAGGCAGATGAATAATTGGAAAGTAAAATTATCAAGAAAAGCAAGGAAATAATTATTATAAAAAATAAGAGTATTAGTTACCTCTTAGGGGAAAATAAGTGATGTGATTGGAGTTGAGCACTTGGGAATTTTATTAGGAAAAAAAATAAGAGAAAGCACTTCCAGGGTTAAAGATCCATCTCTCAGATCCATGTCTTTTACCTTCTGCACCTATATGTGTAATATTTCATAATGGTAACAGATGACTCAATGGCACACAACTATCCAGAATTATCATTTTAAAGATTAATTAATAATAATGATCAACTTTACTTGAAAATAGCAAGAAAGTAATAGACAAATTTTAGTAACATTATACAAAAAACATTTTTGTTGCTTTACCCTCAGTGAAGAATGAAAATATGAAAACTACTCCATGCCTCAAATATACTGTATATACCAGATATAGTTACTGGGAGGAAAATATACTATACATGTAATAAATATGTATAGAAATGTAGAAACAATTTAAATCAGCCTTGCAGATATCCTCACACTTGCTTTACCAAAAGACATTTGACTTGTAAGCGTTGCTAATTTGTACAAATATAGCCAAACCTATTTCAAAAGGCCTTTGTTGATTCGATGTTCCTAAATACAGGTTCATTTTTAAAAGATCCATATGGTTTTCCCTTATATTTTATTTCATATGGTGTTTTATTCTTCTGTAAAAATATACTGTAAAAGGAGAACAAGACTTGTCTAGACCACATTAATACAAAGCAATAGGTGCTTCCAAAGAACTGAAACAAAAATACACTTTTGGGATAAACTCAGAAGAGTTTTGCTCAGAAGAGTTTTGGCCATAGGTACCCATGGTCCAAAGCATTCTTGGTCATCCATAAGCCCTTGCAATGGTCATCTGAAAGTACACAAACCATGATTAGAAGACCGTTAATACCTTGGAAAAAGAATTTTAAATGAAGTAACTATTCTTGCTTCCCTCTGGGTTGAGCCGATTTTCAGTTTGCCATCAGGAAAGCATTTTTTTCCTTAGGCTATCGAAAACTCTTTTTGGGGGTCCACATAGTTCTTCCTCTAAGTTTCTAGTTTAATTTCCTGTATTTCTAAAATTAATTCTATTAATCATTTTTAATACATTCTAAGTTGGTATCACTTGGGTGCATACATATCCTACACTTTTTTGTTATGCCTTTGGTAAATATTTTTTTTACCTACAGGATCCTGTATTTCAGTACACAATTTTAATGTTTCCGTAGATTTATAATAGTGCTTAACTTCTTACTTTATTTTTATTACATGTTTAATTTCTTTCCTTAAAATATTTATGATTATATTGTAGATAAAAAGGAAACAAATACTTTGTTTTTGTTTTGTTTTTACTTTATTTTATTATAAAGATGTGGGATACAAGTCAGGATTAGATACATAAGTAATGTATGTGCAGGTAAAGTTTGGGCCTCCAACTGGTCTGCACTTTCCCTGGTACTCCAATAGCACAAGAGGAGGATTAGCAGTCATAGGACACTGCCAGGGGAGGGAGGAAGGCGGGGGGCACAACATGAAACATATACTTTGGAAGGAAAATTGGAGAATGAAACTTATTGTTATCTCATCAATATTTGTATTATCAAAATGGTCTTTCTTTTTTCATTATACTATTCAAGATAATCTCTTTATCATTAACCTTAAGATACAGAGGGTGCCAAAAAATGTATACACATTTGAAGAAAGGAAAAAAAAACTGTATTAAAATTTTAATACTCATTATATACCAATAACAAAAGATGAATATAAGTCATGTTTGACTTATGCAAATACAAGAAGTGCTCAAAGTGGTTACATCAGCATTCAAACACTTCTGATTATGGTCTGAAAGTAGATAACATCTCTTAAAATGTGTATACATTTTTTTTTTTGGCACCCTGGGATAATTCCAAATTTACTAGTGGAATCACATTTGCTGAAAGTTTGCGTGTCCATGTAGATTAAAGATATTTTACATAATAAAATAAAAAGTACTTGGTATTTTAAAAATTTATCTAGAAATAATTTTTTCTTGCTAAGGTACATGTCAACTTATAAAAGTAAAATAAAAAGGAAATAAAAAATATTCTGCTATGAAAATTGGATAACTGGGTGAAAACAGGTTGTTCTCTGTTAGTTGGATACCTCGAGCAGTACAAGTGAAATGATTGTAACAGCCAATAGTAAAATCCATCTATATTAGTATCATATTTAATATTTCATCTAATTATTCTTATTGATAAAAAAAATTAAGAGTACAAAGGAGAAGACAGTATTCTGTCTCTTTGATCTTTGGATCTATATTACCTTGGGAATAATATGATTCAATTTTTTAAGGTATTAATTTGCTGCTGTGCAAATATACATTTGTATATAACAAATTGACTTTACATTTTAAGAATATAAGAATTTTTAAGTGAAATATGAAACTCAATATGAAACTCATTGTTATACATAGTTCTCACTTATCTATAAATGAAAATTTGTACTGTTCTAAATAACAGTTGAGGAACTTCTACTTGTGAAATTATTTTCCTTTGGCAAAGTGGATGGAAAAGATTTGGAAAAAAAAACACACACACACAAGTGCTGGCACAATGGACAGGAATGTTGGAAAAAATTTTTAAATGTTGGCATAGGAATTCTTTAAAAATTCTAACTTACTCACATGTGAAATGAAAGTAAAAAAGCATCTGTCCTATTTTATGCACACTGACTAAATAAAAGTGAACAATTATATTTAGCAAAGTTTAAAGCTCTTTAAACTAAGGTATTCTGTCTGGCTTTTGGCAATCTTTATGTTATTCGTTCCAATGAATTAAAATATTATGTTTGAGTACAGGCATACTTTGAAAAGGAGAAATTATAGAGAGAACATTCTCTTTTCCAATTCTGATGACCCTAGATGAAATATGAAATTTTTGAGAGACTAAACACTTCTAATATACTTGAGAGGAAAACTTTGGACCCTAGCCTCATCTGTCATTCAGCTTCATTTATTAATGAAATATTTCAAGAGCCTATGGGCATGTCTTACCGCAGTATCTATTGTTCTGCCCAAGGTGAAAATGTATGAATTAGGTCTTTAAGGATTGCAACCGTATTATTTTTTTAATTATTCTACATTTCATGTTTTTAATTCTACTACCAGATGTGGTTATATTTTCAATGAAAGCAAACAAGAAGCTTAGAGCAATATGAAATTCTGTTTTGATTCCTTCAGAAATTAGTTTAAATTAAAGGCCAATGTGACATGTTCAGTTTGTTATCCGAGATGCTTTTATTGTGTCTTAGTGGTGAAAAAAAACTATTTGGAGCTCTTATTCAGCAAAGCTATTCTACTTTGTAATGTAATTTTTTATTGGGGAAATGTATTGTTTTTCATGCATCAAGTTGTTAAAACAGAGCTCAACACATGGTTTCATAATTGTGACTGAAGTAGTCCATAGACTACCTAATTTCCTTTGATCCTTTATGTTGAACAGTTCAGGCCGTGGTACTTGCCTTGATAATGAGCCTCCCAAGCGGGACTTTCTTTATCCAGCTGTGGCCCCAGGTCAGGTGTATGATGCTGACGAACAGTGTCGTTTCCAGTATGGAGCAACATCCCGCCAATGTAAATATGGGGTAAGAAGTCTTAATTCTTATGTTTAGTCATTAATATGTGTTCTTTCATGACACAGATGTTAAGATGAAATTATTATGAGCATAGTTTGCCTCCAGTACATAATTAAATATAGTTTTTGACACTGTACTTCTTCTGATCTCATTTGTATAATATGTATTTCTAAATGTTTGAATAATCCTAAATTAGACAAGTTTCAAATTTCTTGTGAGAGATGCAGATAGAATTTTAATAACTTTTAATGTGTTTATTCTTTAAGTCTTGAGTTTACAATGCCAACTTTATTTTATCTTTTGAAATGTTAATGATTTGTGTAGTTAGTTAGTTTTATTATTATCATTTTTTTTGAGTGAGAGTCTCACTCTGTTGCCCAGGCTAGAGTGCAGTGGCACACTCATGGCCACCGCAGCCTCTACCTGCTGGGCTCAGGCTATCCTTTCACCTCACCCTTCCAAGTAGCTGGAACTACAGGCACTTGCCACCATGTCTGGCTAACTTATTTGATTTATTATAGAAATGAGGTTTTGCCAAGCTGCCCAGGCTGGTCTCGAGCCCCTGGGCTCAGTCAATCCTCTCACCTCTGCCTCCCAAAGTGCTGGGATTACAGGTGTCAGCCGCCAAGCCCGACTGTTAAGGGTTTTGAAATCCCTCTCCACCCTCCTTTTCTGATACTTCTGATACTGGGCCAAAGGAAATTTGTACGTTGGGTAGGTAGGTGCCTTTAATTTAACTTGCTAGTACTAAGTCATTTCACATTGCTTCATCCATTGCCCACATTCTAACACGGCAACCAAGCAAGAACAAGATAACGTTAACCCAAAAAATGAAAATTGCAGTGAAAAAAAATGTATCATAATTTACTTACATGTCTGTCTTAAAGAAAGCCAGTGTCTATATCAGAAAAATTTATAAAAATTCTTTTTAAGTTTCACAGAGCAAGATTTTAGTGTCTAGTATAGAGACATGTTCATAGTAGGAATACACTATAAACATGTTACATGAAAAACTAGGTTTTAAAAAAATGTCAAATTGTTTGCCAAAAAATATTCAGGCTTAAAAAATAACTTGGTTCCTATCTTTGTACAAATAGCCTTTTAGATCTCTCTTTAAAAATAATGATAAAAACACTTAGGCTTTAAGATATTTAAGACTAGATGATATTCTCATTGTACTGTCCCAATTTAATTATTCCTCTTGGGTACAGTACAAAGGGAAGTTGTTTTTTTTTTTTAATGTGTCTTGGGTTGCAAGTATATTATTAGTCTTAGCAGGCTTTGGCAGCATATTTTTGCACTAGATTTAAAGATTGTTTGTGATCATCTGAATATGTGAATCCTTGAGAAAAACTGGCCTTTCCTGTCTCTTTGTAAAGAGACTTCTATTTGTATGTCTGTATGGTTCTAGTTTCTTTTGTTCTTATATTGTTTATCCCTCAAAAGAAGTCAAGCAAACTTTATAGTCTTTGTATATACTTGTGTATTAATAAATTTAAATGCTTTGTCAATTGAGATTAGAGATTTTCTGTTAGATTATTCTTAACCATGTCTCTCATTTCTTTATTAGCAAGTGAAATTATTAATCTATATTTTAGTTTTTCTATTGGAAATTGGGTTTTAACTCTACCTATAAATGTCCATATTAGATAATTTATGTTAGCAGTTGGACCGAATCTATGGATGCGACTTTTTCTTTCTGAAATAATTTGTTTAAAAATTGACTTAATTCTCCTTGCTGTATCTGTATATCCCATTCAGCTCAGACTAATTGATTTGAAATGAGATAAATAGTACAAAACTATACATTTTCAGTCTATGCTCTTCATAGTCTGCTTTTAGATTCTTTTTAATTTTTTTTTTGAGTCGGAGTCTCACTCTGTCACCCAGGCTGGAGTGCAGTGGCACCCTCACAGCCACTGCAGCCTCCACTTGCTGGGCTCAGGCAATCATTCCGCCTCAGCCTTCGAAGTAGCTGGAACTACAGGCACCAGATGTGGTTATATTTTCAATGAAAACAAACAAGAAGCTTAGAGCAATATGAAATTCTGTTTTGATTCCTTCAGAAATTAGTTTAAATTAAAGGCCAATGTGACATGTTCAATGTGATGCGCCACCACGCCCAGCTAATTTTTTGATTTATTGTAGAGATAGGGATCTTGCCAAGCTGGTCAGGCTAGTCTCAAACCCGTGAGCTCAGGCAGTCCTCTCATTTCGGCCTCCTAAAGTGCTGGGATTATAGGTGTGAGCCACCACATCCGGCTGCTTTTAGATACTTAATAAGTTCTATTTATAAAGACTTCTGAAATAGATATGAAATAAAATTAGAATAGTTGGGACAATACTTTAGCATGTTATGAAACTATACAGTTTCATGTATTTTGTTATGAACCCTTTTCACTTTGATTTGCAGCAAAATGATGGTTTCCTTAGACTCATGTACTATATAAAAATGCATATGCTATTTTTAAGGCAATATATTACTGACAAAGTTTATTGAATCATAATAGGTTCTTTACAATCACTCTCACCTCTTGAACTTGTGCTTGAAAGATTGGGTTTATACAAACCTACACTGAATTTTATCTGGTGAATCCCTAAGGTTTTAAACTATTCTAAATACAACTTCAGAAAACAAAAGTGGGTTTGAAGGTCAGAGTCCAGTTAGATTATCAAGCCGTGCTTCAGATGGTAACTGAAGGGAAAACCAAACCAGCTCTGATTTAGGTAGCTGAGTGTAGAATTCAGACTGTAACCGAAGAAAAAAACAAACCAGCCCTGATTATATAGCTGTCTCAATGTAGAATGTTGCGATGAATACTAAATACAGTTGCTGTAGACTTAGAAGAACACTGTAGCCTTTGCAGAAGGAGACACATCTGGTATTGAAGAACTATGAAATGATTCCTCTTTCAAATAGCAGGTCTCTAATACTGTAGGGAAGGTTTTAAATAACTACAGAATGATCAGCTTTCTGTCTCTCCCACTTTTGTTATTATGTAGTCTTTGCTGGGCTACCAATGATTACATCTGTGGTTATGAAAAGTCTTGTCTGAATGCTAAGTGAGTAGGTTCATTAATACATGTATTAACTATGTTTGGAAACTTACATGAAAATTTTTACTCTATTTTACTCAGGGAAACATTTTTCACTATTACTCTTGCATATCTTCTATTATTTTCCAGGTTTTCTTAAATTTCAACAGAAGTTGTGAGGAGATTGTAAGGATTATAAATTCAAAGAACAAAATAGTACAGTACAATATACAAAGTAATATAGTTGTTTAATATAGTAATCTATAAGTGATATATACTTTCTGGTATTTACATAGTGACTTTTTTCTGAAATACTTCAGATTGCATTGATACAAATAATAATTATCATATTATATTTTATACATAAGGGAACAAAACATATAGAATATGATGTACCTACTCCAAAGAAAACAAAAAGTCTAAATCTGTCAATTCTGTTTTCTACTATATATGGTACTTACGTTAATAAAGCAAAGGTAGCAGATGTATTTTGTATCAGAAGACACTTGTTACTCAATTTTTATCAAGTAATATCTGTTCTAAAAATCTTCTCAAAACTTCCCACCTTGTCCCAGTCTTTTTTAGGAGAGAGGTGAACGGGAGACCCTCTCTAAAATTATTCTGTGGAGTCATAAATTCTCAGGTGTCTGAAACCTTGCGTCTTGGATTTGAGTGGATTTATTTCTTTTACCTTATATGAAAATATAGGACTGCTTCAAGATAAGATGCAAATACAGGCAAGCAGCATGTAAAGCTCGATTCCTACTAGATCATCTAAAAATATCTGCTAGCTATGTTTGTAGGTTTCTAAGGGGCCTTGGATGACTCCTAGATAAAATACATTGTGAATAAATTGCAATATCAGTATGTCCAAGTAATACATATATATATTACCTATTTTAAGTGACAAACTCTTTCCTGTGAAACTCGAGAACCTTTTGTCTCACTTCTCTTCTAGCTTCCACTAGTTTCCTCTTCCTTATTAGAAACAAATTATAAAAAACTGGATTAATAAAAAGCATATTTCAGTAATAAGTTTAAACTTAGGAAGGAAGCCACTAATGAGCCTATATAGCATGGGGGCTGTAGGTGATCCTTTGCTTCCCAAAAAGCACAGATAAATTCAGGGCTCAATCTCAGACTTAGCTCTTTATTTCTTTGTTCTGTCACTTTAAATAATATTCCAAACATTGTTTTTAAATACACTTAATAGTTTAGTATAGGATAACAATCTCCAGTACATAATTTACTGTTAACCATCAAGAGATGATTGTTCGTATATGTAGATTTAAGGCCAAAAAAGTGAGAAATTTTATAGACATTATGGCTTTGTTTAATTTATAGAGAATTTTTATTATCTATGTAGTTAGTCACTGTTTACACAGACTTAAGGGTTAGCATACAATTGCATAACAATTTTCTATACATTGTTATTGCCTATTTTAAATGCAGAACTGAATCATGTTTTATCAATAGACCATATACTCTGAACCATAAATGGGAACACATGCTCTTATTCATGCTTCACAATAGAACTGAATATTTTAAATTTTAAAAAAGTACACCATAAACGATTACCTATGACATAAAATTGACCATCAATAGAGTTTGTTCAGTCTTGTGCACCTTTATCAAATGAACAGTAGTTGAATTGTTCTATAAACTTCAGGTAGTAAGAGGGGATGACAAGCATACCAAGTGCCTTCCATTTACCTATCATCTGTCATCTATGATGCCATTTCTGTATAGCTGATAACACTGGTACTGCTTTAGGAGAATCTGAACTTTTGCATTTGGGGGAGCATTTTAAGATATTCCAGGAGTCACATATTGACTCAATCTTACCCTTCAGTTTCAGCTCAAATGCAATCTCTCTTCAGACAGGCCTTCTATGTGATCATTCTCTGTGACAAGTCTTTTCCCAGTCACTCTTTTTCACTGCTTATTTTCTTTATATCACTTATTATAACCAATAATCATTTAGCTTATTTGACTACTTATTATTTAAATGTGCTCTTCGAGATGAGGCCTTTCCTGACCACCTTACTTAAAATTGTGTGTGCACGTGCTCGCGCACACGCGCGCACACACACACACACACACACACACACACATACACGCCCCACACAGTTCCTATAATTTTCCTTGCTTTATTTTTCTCCTTTAACAGTTATCATTTCCCGACATACTGCATATTTTTACTTGTTTATCTTGCTTATTGCTACCCTCCCCACTAGAATCTATTTCCTTGAGAGCAGAGCTGTTGTCTGTTTCATTCTCTGCTGCATCCCCAGCACCTAGAACAATTCCTGGCTTGTGGTAGGGGCTCAATAAATATTCGTTAAATGATTGAACGAATCGATAATTGTAGTGGAAGTGTAATTTCCGTAAGGGAAAGGATTTCATCTGACTTGATCATGGCTGTTTGTAGGAACTAACTCAATGCCTGACTCATATAGGAGCTTGGTAATTATTTGATAAATAGATGGGTGAGAAGAGTTATCTAGTGAAGAGATAGTGGGGGGAGGGTCCTTGTGAAGACCCTGAGGCTGAGAGAAACCCAGTCTGGCTGATCCTTTGAAAAAAAACAGGAGAAGGTAGGAGCCAAGTGTGACTGCACCTTAGAAGGCCCGTTAAGAATTCTGGATTTTTATCTTCAAAGCAATGAGAAGCCATTCAAGTGGTTTAAATGAATGAAACAAAGAGAACTTATTGATATGCAGAAAATAACAGAATTTCTAAGGCATATTATGTCTTAAGAAACCAATTTAATTCTGTAATTGGAAAAACCATGTTAGAAAATTAAAGGCTTTTGTAAAGTGAACTGTGTTCTCTTTGCCCCTTTCTCTTCCCCTCCAAACATACTCTAAAAAGAGTACTAAAGCAGCTCTACCACTGATGATACTATACTGTGGCAATGCCCTTGCTTTTCTAGGTAAACGTAAATTCATTCTTTTTTTTTTTTTTTTTTGCTAGAGGGTGCTGCACCATAACTCTGACATGAGATAAACGGAAGTGTTTATGTGTAAAGGTGTGTGGGCTCTATAACTTTGACTTTATGCTTTCAGAATCCCAGTGTGTTGTGATGGAAAAATAAAAGAACATATGAAAACAAAATATGATATAACTTTGGAAGCTTTAAGATTTCTTATTAATTTTGAATCTTTCCAGGGATAATTTATTTGTGGCAAGGGTTATATTTTACTTACAGATAATCAACTTTGAAAGTTTTCTAGGTACGTCAATTAAATGACTAATGATAGAATAACCTTCTCCAAATGATTGGAACATATTTGTTTAAGTGATGAGAGATTTTTAAGATTTAATATTAGAAATAAAAGATCAAGGGTTTGGATTTATTAACTTATAGTAAGAAATATAGCCAGTTTGAATTCTGCACATTTTTTCAATTGAAGAAATCTACTCAGTAGGTCAATTTATTGTCAAAAGGTTATTTGGTAAGCATAGAATATAAATATGAGGTCGTATACATTATTTTATTAACATATTAATTAATAATCATAATAATGCCATCAAACTATAAAACTCTTTGCAGTCAATGTAATTGCTAGAGACAAGATAGTTGAGTTCTGTAATCAGAGTATACCCCTTCTGAAGAGTACTTAATAAAGATTGACATTTTTTATCTCTTAGAATCTAGTTTTTAATGTTTTCATGCTTCTTGCCTTTTATTATTTTATCACCACCAATTAGATTCAAGGCTTTATCATTGAGAATTATACTTTTCATATAATTGTATGTTGACTTTGCTAGTCTTTTTAGGAGACTGTTGGCTACATATGCAATTTTTTTTTTCAGAAATGCAGACAACTTGGGAGAGGATAGTAGTGAAATACTTAAGAGCACATATAAGGGAAGTTTAAATAAAACGAGTTTGAGTAGCCTGTAAAAAAGAAAGCTAAATGTTGGCCTCAAAACCATCTTCTGGTTTTGGAATACTTATTGTAGTTTGATAACTGGTAACAAATTGTTCTCCTTCCCTACCAGGAGCATAAAAAAATCCCCATAGTGGTCTTAATTTTTACAGCTGGAAAGTTGTAGATTAGGAATTAGGAAGAATTTCAAGTTATTAAATATTGGAATGTTGAACTGAGAAAGATTATAGAATCGCTTTCCTTGAAGATTTTAAGGTGGTATAAAATATTCTACAGTATGGTTTGATATGGGCTTTTGGAATAAAATGTGTGGAAATATTTTAGCACCTCAATTTTCTTTTAGAATCTCAACATGTATATATTAATAAATATGTCAAGCATATATTTCACAAGAGGTTGATTTTATTTTTATTTTTCCTAAATTTTAAGCCAAAATGATGTCCATAATCTCTTGAATCCTTAAAGATCAGTAGTTTTAACCCTGCATTTACTTCTTAGAGATTTTTTTTAACCATTTAATCATTTTTTGCAACCATTTGAAATTGGTGATGTTATATAACCTGAATTTCTAAATTAGGGTTTTTGTTGTTGTTGTTGTCTTTTGCCTTTCTAGAATCTCTTGCACTTAAATTACCCTATAACAGGGTTAAACTATTTAGGCAAAAATAAAGGTGCATTATCTTCTTTCTTCAGATGGCTACTAAACACCTGGAACCAGGCCATAAGGTCACCATGTGTTGGTTTTCAATTTTCCTTTGTGTGATCAAATGATAAGTAACCTTCCTAATCATTGATGTTCCTTTCTGACCTTCAGGACTCTTTACCCTCGGGATTCTTTATTGCAAGCAGCTGTTGAGAGGTGTTACTGATAGGGCAATGAAGACAAAGAGAATGTTTCATATTCTGAATTAAGGACCCAGGATGGCATGGAGTTTAGAGTTCCCCAAGGGCAGAAAATTTGTGCGTATTTCTTTTTTGGTCTTTAAAACTGTTAAAGAAATTTTTTCAAGCCATCTATCAATAAAGACACCATTTTCTTTTCTTTTCTTTTTTTTTTGAGTTGGAGTCTCACTCTGTCACCCAGATTGGAGTGCAGTGGCCGCTCCCGGCCACCGCAGCCTCGACCTGCCGGGCTCCGGCGATCCTTCCGCCTCAGCCTTCCAAGTAGCTGGAACTACAGGCGCGTGCTATCACACCCAGCTAATTTTTTTTGATTTATTGTAGAGATGAGGTCTCGCCAAGTTGCCCAGGTGGTTTCGAACCCAGGGGCTCAAGCAATCCACTCACCTCAGCCTCCCAAAGCGCAGGATTACAGGCTGAGTCACCGAGCCTGGCTCCATTTTCTTTTCATATGCTGCTTTACTTAAGGATATAATAATTGTACAATGATTTTCTTCTTTTAATGATGTCACTTCTGCCTTTTTTGTATAAACTACTAATTTTAACTTTCCTAGATATATAGAAGAGCTACTCTTCCCATTTTAGTCTGTTTTAACATATAGCATTACTTGAAAAGAATGGGAACACTAGTAAAGATGGTTCTATTTTTTTTTCTTGTACTGAAAGTGTCCTTGTAAAACCATCATTTATTCTATTCTGATCAAAAGAGCCCTAGTTCAATTCTTTACAAAGTTATTTTCTGCACATCTGGTAATTCTTTTTACATTAGAAGATTACTATAAAACTCTATTTTCTAAGTGCATTTTATTGTCATTTATATTTACTAATATTTTAAATTATTGTAATGTTTGCAAATAGTGTTATTCATCTAAAAAATCAAATGGAATTGATATTAAAATTTTAAATAAATCAGAATATTTGTCTTGTTTCTTGGGAAACCGTGGAATACTTTTGTGGAGTATGTTAACAGTATATTTTTAAAAATCCAAGCACAAGTGGTGATATTACACTTAGAAATTACAATAATAGTAATGTATGTATCACCTATGAGGACTTCCCTACCCTCCAATGAAAAGTGCTGCCCAGAGACTTGCTATCACGCCACCTTAACTGAGTCCTCTGTAGGCACTTATTACAACCTGATGTTTTCTTGGCTATTTATTGTCTGTTTGCCCCTTCCTAACCTTGAGAACACAGACTCTTCTCAGCTATGTGCCTGGTGTCTAATGCATTGCCTGGCACACAGTAGTGTTAAAAAGTGTTGGTTAAATGAATGAGTGAAGTATTTATTGAATGAGTGAAAAAGCAATCTAGAGAGCCAGTATAGTTCAAGTCAGCCTGAGGCAGCAAAATAGCAATATTTGACACCTATATAACACTAAGTGCCAGACACTGTTCCAGTTCTTTATATATTAATTTATTTACTCTTCAGAATAACTTTACAAAGCAGTTTTATTTTTATAGAAATTGGGGCATAGAGGTAAATTAACTGGATCACACAGCTAGTAGTGGAGGAGGTAGGATTTAAATGGAGATCCAGCTCTGATCCCAGTTTCTTTATCTATAAAATGAGAATAATAACAGTACCTGCCTCTTGGGTTGTTACGAGTATTAAGTAAGATACTGCATCTGGGTTTTTTAAAGCCAGAGGAAGATGAATATTCTTACAGCCTATGGGGAAGGAGCTAGAAAGGGAGGGTTGAAAGGTCAGAAAAGAAATAGGGGGAGGAAGCATTCTTGAGTGAGCGAGGGACCACCTCCTGGCCCCAGACCAAGAACAAGGTGTCCTCTAAGAGGAAAGGGAAGGAAGACTGGATAGGAGTTTAGTGTGCACAGACAGAGAGGCAGTAGAGAAGGTGGAAACAGACTTAAACTCCAAAAGATTGCATTAAGAAGTAAGCTACAAATGAAGAGAATTGCCTACAGCAAGAAGTAATCTCTTCTTACTGCTTTGAGCAAGGTAATACCCTTCAGGGTAAGTCTTCCTAGCAAGCTCAAATGCCTCAGTCCTTGGATGAATGGAAATTGTAAAACCTGAACCTGCTCTGGGTAGGGAACATGAAATAGGACCTCCTCACTGGGAGATCTTGGGCCTCAGTGTTTTTCATTCATTAGATGAAGGCAGTAACTCCTAAAAATAGTAATAATTAATAATGTAAAGTTGAGGCCTAATCTCATATATTGCATGAATATGTTATTAATTAATATGTAATCATTGTAATTTGGAGATTTAAAATAAAGGTAAAAGATAGAAGGGCATTATGAATGTGTAGTGATATTTTATATTATATTAGAATACAAGTAAACCTTTACTAATCAGCGTTCATTGGCCAGCAACACTGTTAAATTCTAGTACATTGACAGGAAGTGGGAAAGTAGTGTAATTGTGTGGAGATATCATGGGCTTGATATCAAAACTGATTCAAATATAGATTTGGTTAGAACTGAAGCACTGCTAAATTTTGCTGAATGTGAAGTTTCTCACACTTTCTAAAAAAGATTGTCATGGTGACTACATGAGACACAAATGTAAATATGCTTAGCATGGTAGTTGACGGTATACCCTGAAAAAGTATTAGTTCATTTCATTTCTTCCTGCATGCAGTATTCCTGCTAAGTAGACATGAAGTGTGGTGCTGAAGTATATCTACAGTGATGGAGATTCAGTTTTAGTTGATCATTGTTGGGCTGTGACCTTTGAAAGATTATTTCATCTATTGAACTGAAATCTGCTTCCCTTAGCTTTTACTCATTGATTGAACTGACTTCTCGTTTAGGTTGACATGCATACTTTTTTCTCCAAGAATTTATAAAATTGACTTTCTAAAGTTTAAGAAAAGAGTTAGCCGGCTCGGTGGCTCAGCCTGTAATCCCGCGCTTTGGGAGGCCGAGGTGAGTGGATTGCCTGAGCCCACGGGTTCAAGACCCGCCTGGGCACTTGGCATAGACCTCATCTCTACGATAAGACAAAAAAATTAGCCGGGCGTGGTAGCGCATGCCTGTAGTTTCAGCTACTTGGAAGGCTGAGGTGGAAGGATCTCCGGAGCCCAGCAGGTCGAGGCTGTGGTGACCGGGAGCAGCCACTGCACTCCAGTCTGGGTGACAAAGTGAGACTCCCATCTCAAAAAAGAAAGGAAGAAAGAAAGAAAGAAAGAAAAGAAAAGAGTTCTAGTTTCAAAAACATGACAAATTACTCCTTTAGGTATGAAAACAAAAATAAAGCAAAGCTAACAAACATAATTCAATTTAGTCCATTTAGCTACAACATATTATGTAATAAGAAGGGACATAGGAACAATTGACAGATTGAAGAATGATGCCTGTTTAATGCAAAAGTCTTGGTTTTTCATACCTGATTGTTTCCTATTAATGTTTGGCACTATCAGACAAGCTTTCTCACTATTAAAGAGAAAGCCTATAGCATTAAAGATTTAGGAAAAAATTGAAAGTCCTATGGAAAGCTCTTTCTTTATTGAACATAGTGCATGGCTTAGTGGCTTCATTTCCAAAATACTAAGTTCGCCATTGAAGCCATGAGTGCCGATGAAGAAGCTGTGAAGATACATCCGTTTTGTGTTATATTTTAAAGTTGATTGATAAGGATCCAATTCTTAATTTTTATGAAAATGGTCTTATTGGAGGTAAAAGCCCTCAATACCCAGCATCTCTAAGAAGGAAACATCACAAGCCACGTGGTTTAAGGCTGCAAAGGATCAGCTGATTGCAATGTTGGGAACAAGTGCCAGCCGAGACTTAACTGTGCAAATATTTGAATAGGAAACATGACTTCCATAAGAAATTGAAACCTTAGCTAGGCTTATGCCTCAAGAGCAAAGTAAAAACTATATACAGTCCACATGGTGCTGACCAATAAATCATCCTGAACACTGGTTTAGTGAAAACCTTGGGATGTATGATAGAAACAAATGCAGGTAGCTATACTTCTGCAATTCAGGAGGCACAGAATGCTCAAAGAAGAAAATATGCTGGATACAAAATAACAAACACTATGAAGAAACAATCCACTATGAAGTTGACAAGTATGAAGATTAATACCCCAAGAGAAAAAAATGGAAATATCTAAGAACTGTTAAGAGACATGATGATAAAAATGAGAAGGTCCAATGTAAGTTTAATAGGAGTATAGAAGAAAAAATAGAAAGAATAAGAAAGAGGCATATTAAAAGAGATAGTAACTAATAATTTTTTTGAATCAAAGAAAAACACAAATCCTCAGAACATGAATCTCAAGTAGATAAATAAAAAGAACACTAGGTACAGTAATGAAACTGCACTAGAACAAAGACAAAGCTAGAAAGCAACTAGAAAGACTAATGAAGAAACAGCATTTAGATTGACAAGTGACTACATCAGCCTCTGTAGAGGTCAGATGACAATGAATTTAATATCTTTAACTGCTGAGGTAAGATAAATGTCAGCCTAGAATGGTATATTTGATTTAACAGTCATTCAAAAATGAGGATAAAATTGAGATATCTTCAGGAAAATAAAGAGTCTCTTGCTAAATTAACTACTAAAGGATGTATGTCAAGAAGAAAGAAATTGAATTTAGAAGATAGTGATGGGATATAAGAACCAATTGGCATTACAGGCACTGGTAAACACCTAGATACATCTAAATAAACATTGGCTATCAAGTCTGGACAGTGGATAGTTCACAAACGTTTAGGTTTTCGTAAGCAAGGAAAATCTTCCTCCAGAAATTGGCAGACCAAGATAGGGATGCCAGCTTTCAATTTTGCCAAGAAAGGACATTTTGTAGACGACCATTGCATGTAGACCCTTCTGTTGGGGATCTTACAGTCTGTTGTCAATACCAATAAAGTATAAATAACATAAAATAAAATAAGCTACAAATAAAGACAGTCCACTAAAATGAAAAAATTTAGTTTTCTGAAAAATGCCTAGGCCGGGCAACATAGCAAGACCTTGTCTCTACAAAAACTGAAAAATGTACCTGGTGTGGTAGCATGTGCCTATAGTCCCAGCTACTCAGGCTGAGGCTGGAGGATTTCCTGAGACCAGGAGGTCCAGGCTGTGGTCAGCTGTGATTGTGCCACTGTATTCCAGCCTGGGCAAAAGAATGAGACACCATGACTGAACAAAGAAAAATGAAGAGAGAGAAAGAAACCTAACCCCAGTAATATCATGAAAGAAAGAAAAAAAGAAAGAGAAACCTAACCCCACTGACTTTATGAAAGAAAGAAACAAACAAACCTGACTGCACTAACATCATTTTTCTAATTTTGTCATAGACTATTAGAAACTTTATAAGAGAGCAATAACAATCCATGGCATTTAGGCTACATGTCTGACTATACTGTACCTTCTTCTCCCAGGTTCCAATGAGTTCCAAGCAATAGTATTTTTTATAGCACTAACATAATGCCTGCTGCATAGTAGATTCTTAATAATTATTCTCAAATGAGTTAGGAAAATGGTATTAGTTTTGTATTGCCAGGCATTTCTTCTAGTTGGTTAGAGGTTGATCCCATAAAATTACAGATTCCGTTTCAAATTTTCGGTGTCATGTAACAGAAATGTCCCTTAGTGGGGACTTTTGATAACTTCTCCCTCCTTCCTTAAGCCTAAGAGCTAGCACAAAGACCCAAATTTCCCCTAGAGAGTCTTCTCAAAATGAAATGTGGAATTATAGAGGGGACCCTAACACATGAGCAGTGATTTATTAGTTCACAGAGGTCATGAAACTAATGTTAATAAATCTTAACTTTTATCAGAAATCATGAGTATGTGAAAAAATATGTTTCTCTAGAGCGAAGCAGGTGGCTGGTCAAAAAAATCATTCCCTTTCACTAACTATACCCCGTACCTTCCATATTTTATTCAGGGGGATTAATTTGCCTACTGTAATGGTTGCTTTACAAATTTCCCAAGAGGCAAAAATTTTCAGTATGCTTTAGAGTTTGGAACTTACCTCAGCATGCTTATTCAGCAACAAATATATGTGCTAATGAAACTGATAAACCTATGCAAATATATCATCCATGTTCTAGGATTCAGCAGTTTAGAGAAAGAAAGGTATTTTTTCTGAAAGTGTGAAGTTGTTCTTAAGTTCTTTTAGAACGAACTTGGTATAAAATGAAATTTTCTTGCTTTTTATTTTTCAAGAGATCATCATTTTTTCTTTATTCTCGGAAAATCTTTCTTATTCAAGTTGAGATTCCAGTTGCAAGGTGTATTTGAAAACTCTTCAGAGCCTTTTCCTTGACTGGTTAAATATCTTGGGAGTGTTACCTAACATAGATTCCAGTCTCGTACTTTAATCAGCGATCTGCAAGAAACTAATGCCCTAGCAAAATCAACAAGGTAACAAAATGTGGGAATTTACCTTTCACAGTGCATCATTCAAGAAGACATGCGTGCATACATGAAAAAATGCTCAGCCTCACTAATCATCAGAGAAATGCAAATCAAAACCACACTGAGATACCACCTCACCCCAGTAAGGAGGGCCATTATCAATACATCAAAAAACAATAGGTGCTGGTGCAGGTCCAGAGAAAAGGGGAAGCTTCTACGCTGTTGGTGGGAGTGCAAATTAAATTATTTATAATTTAGAGTCCAGCCTCTATGGAAAATATTGTGACGATATATAAAGGAACTAGAAATTGACCTTCCATATGGTCCAGCCGTCTCCCTCCTAGGAATATACCTGGAGGAATACAAAGACGACGCTTGCACGGGCAAGTTTATTGCTGCACTATTCACAATAGCAAAAACATGGAACCGACCCTACTGCTCATTGAAAGTAGACTGGATAAAGAAAATGTGGTACATATACATGATGGAATATTATGCAGTCATAAAGAGGGACAAAATCATGAACTTCTCAACAAATTGGATGGAATTGGATACAGTCATTCCTAGTGATCTATCACAGAAACAAATAACCAAATACCACATGCTGTCATTCATAAGTGGGACTCGAACATTAATCACAATAGCACAAGAGTGGGAACAGCAGTTGTAGAACACTGCCAGAGGAGGCGGAGGGAGGGTGTATGTTACATAAAGGTACCTGCTCCTAAACCAGAGGAAGTGAGGACCAAACCTCATATGCACATGTATTACTTATTTCCTAATTCTGACTTGTACCCCCATCTTTATAATAAAACAAATAAATAAATTTTAAAAAGCAAAATACATCATCCTCTAAAAGTTAAAAGAACTCTCTTGTGAATCTTGAGATTAAGGTTTTGAAAAAATATCTGCCGGGCTCGGTGGCTCAGCCTGTAATTGAGGTGAGTGGTTTGCCTGAGCCCGCGGGTTCGAGACCGGCCTGGACAACTTGGCGAGACCTCATCTCTACAATAAATAAAAAAAAATCAGCCAAGTGTGGTAGCGCACGTCTGTAGTTCCAGCTACTTGGAAGGCTGAGGCGGAAAGATCGCCGGAGCCCGGCAGGTCGAGGCTGCGGTGGCTGGGAGCGGCCACTGCCCTCCAGTCTGGGTGACAGAGTGAGACTCCAACTCAAAAAAAAAAGAAAAAATATCCTAGGCATTTGCTACTTAAGGTAGAGATATTTAAGGCACTTTTGGAAAATAGTTCTGTAACTTGACTAATGTGATTTCATGATAGATGCTATATATTATTTATGTAATATTATATATGATTTCCTGATAGATGTGATTTGTTATTTATATAATAATATATAAATAATTGTCATATATTGTAATTATAGTATATATAAATACTATATAATAAATATATAAATAATTTAATTTTCACTGCATACTTCGGTCTGTAGTAAACTTTAGGCTTCTTTTGCCTTTAATTAAGGTAAGATTTCAACTGACAACAATCACAAACGATCAGGAGTATCATCCAGGACTATGGATAAAATTTTTTTGTAATCTCTGTATTGACCTCTATTAATGCTTTTCTGTTTTTGTGAACACATTGGTCCTAAAATTTGGGTAGATTTTTGATACATGGGACAATATTTCAAAGCCCTTACATGTTACTCCTACTGCTTTTTAAATATGAAACTAAAAAGAGGCCAGGTGCATTGGCTCACACCTATAATCCCAGCACTTTAGGAGGCCGAGGTGAGAGGATTGCCTGAGCCCAGGGGTTCAAGACTAGCCTGGGTAGCATGGTGAGCCCTCATCTCTACAATAAATAAAAAAATTGGTGCTTACAGCGTGCGCCTGTAGTTCTGGCTATTTGGATCACCTGAGTCCAGCAGGTCAAGGCTGCAGTGACCATGATCGTGCCACTGCACTCCAGCCTAGGCGGCAAAGTGAGACTCTGACTCGAATTAATTAATTTTTTTAATTAAACTAAAAAGATATATTTAGAAACATAAACTTAAAAAACCATCTTCTACAGAAAAAGAAGAGCCAAGTAACATAAATAACCTTTTTGTAAAACAGAAGCTAAAGCTTTGAAAGGAAAGTATTTTATAATAAATTGGATTATAAAAACAGGAAAGTTTTATGTTTATATTATGATCTACAGTACATGCTTTTCTTTTCCAATATTTTCTCTCTCTTCTAGCTCACTTACTTTCTAAATGGAGTTGTTTTTTTTTTAAGTATTTTAAAGCATAATAGACTTTACATGTCTCCTCTCTGCCTGTTGGGTGCACCCTCAGAGGGGCCCAAAGAGATCCCCTCAGTTTGTTATATTCTGTGGAGCATTTCCATTTGCAGAAGCAGTTAACTAGTGACTTCAGCACTTCACTGCCTTAATTCTGAATTGTGTTTATGTGATATGAGATCTTACAATTGTGTTTTGAGAGTTAAAAGTTCAGTGGGGGAATAAAAGCAAAAGAAGTGTTATATATTTGTTTTTTACCCAGATTATTGTATTTTATTATAAACATACATATTATACTAAATATTTCTAGTTTAAATAAAAAAGTAGAAACATCAGTAACGATACTAGTTGGTGATCATATATAAAAAGAAACTGAAAATTTTGAGTATTTTCTTCAAAAGTAAGCTTTTGGAGGCTGTTAGTTTAAACACTTAGGGATAATATTGAATTGCTTATTTTAGAATCTGACATATTAATGTAGTGTGAACAAAGTGAAGTCTTAATATATTGCCAATATTAGAATAAGTATTGTGATTCTCCTGTGCTAAGGTAGGATAATGAAAAATCATAAGAAAAGAGATAAGGCGATTCCAAACAACACCCAAAACATGCCATAAATGGCAACATTTGTTCAAAACCAAGTTTCTCTTTCAAGGTAAGGTAGGCTACAGTGATGAACTGAAAATAACATTGCTAAATTGTTCTCAGGCATATATGAACTTTAAACATTACTCTAAAGGATACTTCAAATTTCTTTAAATTTACATATTAAATTTCTACCCATTTTCATGTCTCTTCTGTTTTAGAATTGTCTTTACTGGAATATTACAGTAGATCTAGGAAGTCATTTACCTAGCCTCACTTTATTAATAGTTGGTATGTTTGTACTGTTGTATATTCTTGAATGTCATAAACATATATTTCCATTCTACATGTGCATTCTTTCTCCCTACTCGTCTATATTTATGAAATTTCTGTATACTATTATTAAAAAGACTCTAATAATATTAAAATTAGGATATATTTTCTCCACTAAAATACGAATTATAGAGACAAATGTTTAAATGATTCTGCAAAGTGAGCAGTCCACCTTCTATAGAGTCTCCTCCAAAATCCTTACCTCTGATGCTTCAGCAGCAACAAGAGATTTGGAGTTTCTTTTTAAAGTGATGCTGAGTGGCTATCAGTGTATTTTATGAAGAATTAGACATGATTTTAGTCTCTCTTTCTGATCAACTTGCTTTTGCCTTCTTTCCTAGGAAGTGTGTAGAGAGCTCTGGTGCCTCAGCAAAAGCAACCGCTGTGTCACCAACAGTATTCCAGCAGCTGAGGGGACACTGTGTCAAACTGGGAATATTGAAAAGGGGGTAAGCTCAAATGATTTACTAGTTTGACATCTATACTAAACTGATAAATTTCTGGGGCTGATTTTTAACCACTAGGAACTCTTATATGTTAATTTAAAATGTACTTTAACAAATTCCTGGTCCAGTGGGTTGTCATATGTTGATATCTTCAAATATGTGTTGTTTAGAAAATTACAGTTGGTAAAACTATCTTTTGGGTCAGTTTCACTTTTCTGTTGTTATATGTATGTTATAGTTGTACCCCCAAAAATGCAACAGTCTTATAGTCATATAATGTACTGTGTTTAGTCACATGACATAGTCTAGTTTTTTTCCCAGTAAATAATTCCTAGGAAAATTCTGTGACCGAAAAATAGACTGTGTAAACTACGTCTAAAGTTACTTTTAAGTTGCAGTATTAGAGAAGGGTCGAGTAGTAGAAAAATAATTAAATTATTTATTGAACATAGAATTCAAGCCAAATAATTTTAGTTTCATCTATCTAGTTTTTTTAAAAAGTCATCATTAGAATTGCTTCAACTTGCCAGGCCCAGTGGCCCACACTTGTAGTCTCAGTTATTTGGGAGGCTTGGGTGGAAGGATTGCTTGAGCCCGGGAGTTGTAGTCCAGCCTGCGCAACAAAGCGAGACTCTGCCTGTAAAAAAAGAAAAAAATAAAGAGACGTGTTCAAACAGGTAGGAATAATTTGTTAAATTACTCCCGAAATTTTCTAGGATTTGCTATATATGTAAATATAAATTCTAGAATTTATTCCTATGGACTGAATTTGCAATAAGAAATACTACTGTCATCTGTTCTGATGTCTTCCATGTTAGCTAGGATAGTTGGAACAAGGATTACACTGAATTTCAGCTTGCAATCTGATATTTAAATAAAAAGAATGAAAGCTTTTGGGCAGATGTCATAGTATATTAATCCTTGCTGACGGCTTCATTCAGGACCCGTGACCTAGTGCCATGTTGATGGCTTTTCCATGCTGAGTTTGAGATGTTGGTAAATTATGCTAAATACATAAATGTATAAGGCCATTTTTAAAAGATTAAGGATCTTTTTTTCAGACTTTGTAAATATCCAATAAAAAGACAAAGAAATTCATGCACTACCAAAATTTTCTTCTATTTTCTTTTTTCATTGAAGTAATAGAAAATATTAGGAACTGCATTCTGGAAACAACAATCTATATTTATTTTGACACCAATAATTCTTGTCAAAGACAAGTAGTAATTTACCTCAATCTGTGCTTAGAAGAAATATACAACTATAAGGAAGGAAAGTCACAGTGAAAATCTGTTTATCTGCCATTAATTGATTATTATTCTTGTAGTCTGGTCCATGGTCCACAGTTTCTATTTGCCTAAAATAATAATACTGTATCACTAGGCCTGATAGCTCTTTGATTTTACTTTATTTTTTAACCAAAAGAATAAATAATTCATTCTTTTGAACACCTCAGAGTGCTCCTAGAAACATTGTACAAATTATGTAATCGCTATAAATAAGAAAATCATGAGTTGTGGCTATCTAAAAATGTAGCTCAACTCCACCAATGATTTATATGGTAAACACATATTTAATATCAGTTGCTTAATAGCAGGGCTCTCAAACGTCATGCCTTATAGCTGCGTATATACGAAAGAGATGACATATTCCTTGGAAATTACAAGCAATTTGAGGTATACTTGGAAAACACTCTCAAATAATATTAAAGCTAACAGTATTGAATTTAAATTTAGATAAGCAAATATAAGGGAAATAGAATTACTTCTAAGTATATACAGGAATAATTATAAACAAGAGAAAGTGAATAAAATGGGCAGAAATATATTTGATTTCTAAATATTCACACTCTTAATATAAGTTAATTGTCAACTATTTGATCCTTAAACCCTGTTTTCAAATGAAGTTTATAGAATTCTAATATATGGAAATGCTCTGGTTTAAAGAGCCCCTTGCCTACCCCTTACCATCTTTGATCTCTTACCAGCTCCTGACATACCTCCAAAGAACCCATGGGTTCCACAAAAAACTACTTAAGAATCTTGTAATTGTAGCAAAATTTGTTTGTCAAGGGGTCATTTATATTCACAATGTAAGAGTCATAAAGTCAACATATTCGACGTCACCGTCTAAAATTAATCTACAAAACCAATCTTAGTCATTCTTAAAGAGACAAAGAATAGTTTTAGGAATGGCACTAACAAATCTTAAAATAAGTTAATGAACAAAGAAAACAAATACAAATGCAGACTCCCAGAAAGGAAAATGATGGAACACTAGACAGCCCTCCAAATATTCCTATCATCAACTTTGAAATTATGAAGAAGCTTTCAGGGAACTAAATCAATCTGCATTTTTAATAAAGCAACAAACAAAAGTAAAGAACTAGACGTTTGAGCTGAACACTTCTTAGTTTATTTTTTATCTTTTACTAACTTATTTACCATGTTATCTCCTGTATGAATTTTTATTGTTGTTAATTTCCTTTTTTTTCCCTAAGAGAGAAGCATATTCACTGTTGCCAAATGCAGATTTTTTTCCTTAGGGCTATATCATTTGGAAATTAAACCAGAGCTCAGAATTATGACCCAAAGCAAAACAGCCATACAAAGAATGGCTACAAAATTAAAGTGGAATTTTCAATCGATCTGCTCACCTTTGTCTGGTTTGTCTATATACTTACCATCTAAAAATAGTTGACATTCCAGTGATGGTGATGACAAAGATAATGAATATTTTTAAAGTACTTACATTGTGCCAGGTACACATTGTTAGGTGCTTTACAACCAATCTTCTGTTTAATATTAGCAAAAATCCTATGAGGTGGGTACTGTTTTAGCTCCATTTTACAGATGAGAAAAGTAAGACTTGAGAGCCCAAGATGACATAGTAGTTTAATGGCATACCTGAGATTCCAGCCCGGGACTTTCTGATTCCAGAGTTTGAAATCTTCTGTACTGCCACTGATTTTACTTTATCTTCATATGAGAAATTATTTAGAAAAAAAGCCATTTTTCATTGTCACAGGAATAAAATGGGTGACTAAGTCTGATACAGGTGGTGACAGTGTATTTTACCCTTTCATACTACATGAATTTTCATTTTCTACCTGTAACAGTTTCTTACCCCAGGAATAAGAAGCCAATGTGGATAGAACACTGAGCTAAGACATATGATTGTAAAATAATTGGTAAAATAATGAATCTCTGGTTTAAAGTTCGAGAAAACAAATTTGCACATATTTCATAGAGCTATTGTGAAGATAGAATGAGATAATATCTCCGTAATCTTTGTGTGGGCTTCCTCCAAGTGAAGGTGCTATGTATATGTTAGGAAAGTATCATCACTGCTTTTCATTATTTGCCAACCTTAGATGATGTAGGCAGTAAGTTCTTTGCCAGACTTTCTTAACTGGCAGCAGAGAGTATAAGCAGGAGTTTGTGTGTCTCAGAGACATAAATGGCATATCCATAGCCTCTGATCTTAACTCTGAGTTTCAAAACTATTTTCATCAGAAGGAACAAGAAAGAACCTACACCCTGTCTAGCCAGCAGAATAAAACCAAAGCTGCTCATAGTTTTCTGAATAAATCTTTTTTAAAAAGGAGGGGGTTGAAATATTGCTCGAGTGATAGCATAGACATATCCAAAGGATTGAATCCATGATGATCTCGTCAAACTCTGGCTGCAAAAGATATGGGATTCCTGCCCGGGGGCGCAGTTCCACAAATGTTCCATGTAAGTATGGGAACTGTTCCATGCACATTTAGCAGATGGAGTAAGAAAGATGGCCAAAAAATTAAAAACTGATCTTTGCGTGAGTCCTGGGGGGTCTGACATCGCTATTACAGCCATTGGATGTTTGCCTGAATAAGCCATTCAAGGATTGAATAAGAACCATATGGTCTGAATGGATGTGCTCAGGGACAGTAGCATTAAGCAAAGGAGGAAATTTGATGAGCCCAGACAATGCGCTGGTACTGTGTGTCTATGGGTCACACACAAATCAAATCTCCTGCAAATCAATCAATGTAACTTTCAGCCAGAGAACTTTCCTTGGATATAGCATCAGCAATAACCTTTTGGACAGGAATCCGAGGGATGCCATATTTGATGAAATAGTAAATAAGGATTTAGATTGTAAAAACTTCTATAATAGTGTTGGCATTGTTACTGAACAGGATATTAAGGATAATCAAAACCCAATCTTTGTAATTCCTGTTGGTGACCACAAAGAAGGTTGCAAATACTTGGTTTATTGGCCAAAAGATTGATTTAATGATTCGCCAAGATCCGATTAGAGACACAGTCCAACATTTAGGTTTACATATAAGTGACCTTGATTCCTAACATCTTTGCATAGGACACGTAGGCCGGGATTAGAATAGGATTATTAAATGCCCCTCTAAAGCACTGGATATATAGCAGGACATATGCAGCCTTAGATCTTAATTCACTTACAGTCGAATATAAACTGTTTTGACCGAGTCCCAAACTATAAACACAGGAAGTGAAGAAAGAATATTCTTTCAGTTGCTCTAGAAGTTTAAATAGTTTGGGATGACAGGTTTTGATTTAGAATTTGGGCTGAGATGTAGCTTGCACATTCCCACACCTGCACAGTGGAAAGATAAGGCTCTTAATCGTGCTGTGCTTCAACCCTCAGCTCTTCTGAGTTTGGAAGAGTGTTCTGTTTTGAATCACCAATATTACTTCCTTTAAGAGTCTTAGAATTTCCTTAGAGGTCTTCCATTCCAGATGCTGACTGGACCCAGTGCTGGCTATTACGATGGCTCAAAATTGGCTCTGGTTAAAAGAAAAAAATTTGTTTAAATACTGCATATACTTTCATGAAATTATCCTTTGTGTAAATCTGATCAATTCAAAGTTAGATTGTTTGTTTGGTTTATAATATATCTTGTTTAAAGATAACACCCTAATGTAGATCCTGAAATCTAGTAGTCCAATAGCAAGAGATGTTGTTTAATAATAAATAGTGTTTCTTAAGAAGGCTGTTAAAGCCTTCTCTCTAGATTGTGTTTAAAATATATTTATTTAATTTAGAAGGATGTGAAAATAAAATATGAGATTTTATTCTTGGAATGTGATGGTTTCACTTCTTTCACCTTTACAAATGTGGTTAAACACACTAGAGTTAGCCAAAGGAAGGCCAGATTTATCCAATTTATCTGGATAATTTAGGCAGAAGTAATAAGACTGTTATTTAGAATAGTCCAAAATTACTAGATTAGATATAGCCTTTCAGAGTAAAGATTAGAAACTAGTTTGCATCTTCATTTTTAACTCTTCTAGTTTAGAAAATGAAGCAAACATTCTATGCCTCTGGAAATAGAGCTTTTACAGATTTGGTAACTTCAGGTTAAAAAAATAATAAAAATAGATGATACAACATTCAAAATCTCATCATTATGTGCTTATAGAATTTATATACTTCAAATTGCTTTATTTGGTGAAATCTATTCTATGCACATTAAAATCTTTATATATACGTGTGTGTGTGTGTGTGTGTGTGTGTGTGTGTGTGTGTGTGTGTGTGTGTATGATGGAATCATCTAGAAAAGTAGCTCAAATTACTTGATCCACATGAAGTCCTCTATGGGCTTCTTCTTAAAGTCCTTTTATTAAGTTAAATTAATTATTTTTTCTGTTAAATTCATATACTGCATCAATATTTGCTACCACCAAAGAAGAGACGTAGCAAAAATTACAAAGAAATCCTTTTCTATAAAAGAGCAAAACCAAAACATTAAAGAACACTTCTGCCAAAGATCAAAATCAAACAAGTTGTTTGATAGACTTTTAACTTCTTTGAAAGTATGTATGCATTGAACTAATTTAAAAAGTTGGTTCTAATTGAAACCATACTGGAATCAACAACTAAAATTAGTTGCCATTTTACAGTTAGAGAAATAAAAGAAAAGAAAGCAAGTTACTTTCTTTGACCAAAAAATTGCTAGAATTAGGGCTGAGGTTTGTAACATAAAGTTTTCTACACAAACCAAAGTTATTAACTTGTTAACTAGTTATCTTAGTTGTTAACTAATATTAAAGTAAAGACTAGTCTCTTGTCAATTGCTAGATGACTGATACTTATATTATTATTATGAGTCTTTACCCATTAATCTTTACTATTTAACTTTCTGATATAATTGTCTATTATGTTATAACTCCATGGAATAGATATAACCAAGGCATGAATTTAGACAATAAAAAGTTTTCTAGCAAATCATTTATGAGACACTACTGCTTTGGAGACACTAACTAGTGATAACTGAACAGCATTTTACAAAGTGAAATATATTTATCTTTTACCTTAAGAATGAGTTTTCGGTGATTTATCACAGAAACATAGAACTGAGTTCCATATGTTCTCACTCATAAGCTGACCTTGAAAAATTACAATGCTATAAGAAAGCAATTGGCAGTAGTGGGAAACTGTCGGGGGCGGGGTGGGGGGGGATTGGCAGTTGAAGGAAACTGCTAGGGGAGGGAGGGGCATACCTCATTAACAAAGGTATCTGCGTGATCAATGTTTATATACCTAGCCCTGAAATGTACCCCACATCTTTAAAATAAAAATTAAAAAAAAAAAATTCAGGTTGGAAACCTGGGTCAGTACATGGAGGCCGTTCCCACCTCATGTCCCATCTTCACCTCCTGCTGCAAAATTGTAAAGATGACTGAAAATTTAACAGATTTCTCAACCAACTCATCTTTGACAA